>PVJA010036272.1:0-21199 GCA_004027025.1 Myocastor coypus | reverse complement strand
AAAGACAACACCATGCATTGCAACAAATACTGCATAATTAAGTGAAATTCTGGATCACTTCTATGTTTTATTTTTTTATTTTTATTTATTTTATTTTTCAGGACTGGGGATTGAACTCAGGCCCTTGTGATTGCCAGATAAGTGCTTATTGTACTGAGCTATCTCCCCAGCTCCTATTCTGGATCACTTCTAATTTTTGCCTATCACAATAAACTCTGGTTGAGGATCACCATTATGCTTCGATCTTTCTGTATCTTTACTGAATGCTATTTGCCTAGATTATACTTACAATGACAGAAAAATAAAGACATTGTACATCAAACAAAAATAGATACTTTAACAGCAAAAGACTTCCATTACAGAAATTTCCAAAGGACATAATTCAAAGAGAAGCAAAGTGACTACAGATGAAGCTGTAGAAGTGCAAAACAGGATAAAGCAAAGCAAAAGGAAAATATATTGCTGATTTTTTGAAAAAATAAAACAGAAACATTTTAGAACTTAAAAAGGTAAAACACAGCCTCTGTGTGTGTGTGAGTGTGTGTGTGTGTGTGTGTGTGTGTGTGTGTGTGTGTGTGTGTGGCACCAGGTATTGAACTCAGGACCTTCTGCTTCCCAGGCAGGCACTTGTACTGCTGAGCTATATCCTCAGCCCTTATCAGCACTACCATGTAGTTTAGCACCATGATGTATGGACGTTAGTCATGTATTCACAAATGCAAAGATACTTCTTACATTTAAGCTCTGGTAAGTAAGGTGAGCCTATTAAAATTTCTGGAACAAGGCAAAACAAAAGTTATTAATAAGAAAGTAGAGTCATGAAAAATATATGTAGATTGAATACTTGTCTAAAGACAAAGGCTACAGCAGAATGGAAAACAAAACATAGTTTTTTTGTTGTTAACAGCCTAGAAAAAAGGATTGAGAAATGCCAGGGATAGGGGTATAGCTCAGCAGCACAAGTACCTGCCTGGGAAGTGCAAGGTCCTGAATTTGATTCCTGGTACCCACCCTCCCCCCAAAAATAGAAAGAAGTGTTAAATGTTGAAGGATAAAAAACATACTAGGCACATGTGAAGAGGACTGCTATGTCTATCTGATCTAAGTATCCAGAACTTCACTATTATAATTGTTCAGTATGAAAATTTAAAGCAAAGTGACTACGGAAAACGAAGAGTCAAAACACACCACCAGCACATGAAGTCTTCTTCAACATACATACAATTAATAAGGCAAACGTCAGCCCAGCTATCCTGCAAACTTAGGTATCAAGGAAAGTATTATGAAGTCTTTAGAAGAAAATATATAGGATATATTATATGACTTCAATGTAAGGCAAGATTTTCAATCAAAAGTTTAATAAATTAAATTGGACAGTATAAAATTAACATCTGTGTATTATAAGACACTAGAAAAGAGTGGGGGGAAAAGGAGCTCGCCAGTTTAGAAAGGTTATTTTGAGCACATAACTAGAATAAAGGTTATTATCCAGAATAGAATAATTCTATAGCTGGGCGTGGTGGCTCACGCCTGTAATCCTAGCACTGGGGAGGCTGAGGCAGGAGGATTGGTGTGAGTTTGAGACCAGCCTGGGCTACAAAAGTGAGCTCAAGGCCAGCCTCAACCACATAGCAAGACCCTGTCTCAAAAAAACAAAAAACAAACAAACAAACAAAAAAAGAATAATTCTATAAATACATGAGAAAAAGGTAACCCAATATAAAGATCTATGAGAGACTTAAAAATGAACTTAAGGAATGAGAAAAACTTAGGAAAGTCACTGTAGTCGTTGATACATTGTATCCTCTTGGCTGGATCACCTCAGCAGTTCCACAACCCTGGCCATGGGGCCCTGCCCTGAGGGGCAGGGAGGTCCTCCCTTAGGAGTAAAAGGGGCCTTCCTAGGTCAGGGAAGGCCTGCCTCAGAGTGGCTCAGACAAAAGCATATATAAAAGGGTTTGAGGAAGGATTTGAAGTTCTGCTTTCTTGGAGGAACTTCAGTCTTTGTAGTCATCTTGGACTTCATGTCCTGGCTTTAACTTCTGGCTTAGATCCTTCAGCTTTCTCTCGCAGATTCTTCAGCCTTCCATCTCAGACCCATCGGCCAACCAATAGAGACTTGCACAGAACACTACAGTGAGCTTCAGACCTTAAGAATGAATCCTTCATTCTTTGGTGTGTATGTGATCGCTGCCCACTTCCTCATCTGACTCTGCAGCTGACCGTCCTAAGGCAATCTTGTCATTTCTTGTACATTTGTACATCTTGTGTTACATCTGTTTCTTATATATCTGTTCCTCTAGCAAAGCCTTAACTAATGCAGCCACTAAATATAAGATGATAATAATGCTAAAGAAAACCCAATTATGTTAGCATTTCACAAACATCAGGTTGGTAGCAATTAAACACCTCCCCTAAAAAATTTTAGTTAGAAGTGCAAAATAATCAAACATGTATACAGCTTCTCCCCAAAAAATGTATTCGGCAGTTCACCATACTAAAAATGTCTGGAGGTTAATGACCACCACTCTGAGCCTCTTGTCACTGTTAAGAACCAAGGTAACTTGTATTGACTCATGGTGCCTCAACAAATTTAGAATTAAAATATTCCTACCAGTTTTTCTTTTTTCTGATGCATACATCCCCCAGTGTGCTAGAAAATATCAAAATG
The DNA here is from genome assembly GCA_004027025.1 of Myocastor coypus. Classification (NCBI taxonomy): domain Eukaryota; kingdom Metazoa; phylum Chordata; class Mammalia; order Rodentia; family Myocastoridae; genus Myocastor; species Myocastor coypus. The sequence goes on along the minus strand of PVJA010036272.1, from coordinate 18,528 downwards.
GGATACCACTCTACTGAAAATTATGGTGGTTATGTTCAACATCCCTGGAACTACTCTAAATTATTTATGCTCTGCTTGTGACAAAAAAGAAAATATTTTCTGTTGATTGATACTGCTCAAGATGCATACTTGATTTTTATTTGATACCCAGATGTCTGAGAAAACAGCTGATATCAATTGAAAGAAAAATGTCTATGCTAACAGAAGTGTCTGCTTGATGCAGAAGCTTATGGCTCTAGAAGAAGAAGAAAAAATAACTTGGAAAAATGATGCAGCAGATCGCATTTTCCAAGCACAAATAAAATGTGTTCCTTCTTATAACGTGACCTTGGCACACTTCACATCAGCAGGTGGAGTCTCTATTTCCTACTCTTGAACCTGGACAGATTTTTGTAATGAACAGAAATATGGACTGTATGACACTTTGTGGCTTTGTGTCTAGGTCGCTGAAAGCCACAGATCCTCTCTCCTCTCTCCTCCTCTCCCCTGCTCCTTCCTTCTCCTACTTCCTGCTGTCTCTGTGTCCCTCTATCTCTGTCTGTGTCTCTTTCTCTCTTCTCTATCTCTGGACACATATTCTTGGGATCCAGCTCGAATCTCAAGAAAGACCAGAGCCAACAGTACCAGCTGATACACCTGGTAACAAACAGGATCAACACCAGAGCAATGTCCCAGTCACTGCTGCAACCACATGAGACCCAAAAGGCAGACCATCCAGCTGAGCTCTGTGAAGCCCAGAACTATGACGGGTAACAACTCTGAGTGATTTGCTGTCTTATGCCACTATGACTGTTGTAAGCTGCTTGTTATACAGCAAAAGGAATCTGGAACAAACTAGAATTTGGGCTCCCTTAAGCTCCCTTTTCCCTCCAAGAAAAGCCTAGGTGAGTGAAGGTGAATATTTTAGAGTTCTCAGTGATACAAACTGCCCACTATGGCACACGTGTCATAGGTTTCACACCATGAGCCTAAGCAATGACATGGGTAGCGGCAGAAGCTGGGGGCTGAGAATACTCTGAACCTGGGCACTATTTCTTATCGGCTTAGTGGCCTGGAGCAACTCATCTATTTTGTGGGCTTCACTTCATCTTAAGAATGAAGTTAATAATAGCATCTACCTCCAAAGCTATTATGAGGATTGAATTAAGCAACTGAACAGTAGCAGTGCTTAACACCTTGACTAGCACATGGTAGGTCTTTGTAACTACTGACTGTCCTGGGTCATTCAGTCAGAAGGACAAAAGTGGCTTATTTTGGCAATGTGAAAAGTAGACCTCAGTGAAAAGGGAAATCCTGGCTTCATTGCCAGCCAGCCATGCAACTGGAAGCAGAAATTGGGCCTCGGCCAGACAACTTTGTACTTCCACAGTGACATTTTGTAAGGAAACTTAGGGAACAATTGCTTGACAGTCATTCAGGGCAGATTTGAAGACAGGGTGTGATAGACTAACTAGTGATACATTTTTAAAGGCTGTAACACATGAAATGTGCTCCAAAAGAATTGACCTGAAAAGTGTGACTTCTTAACCAGACAGAAAGTAGTAGAACAGTTTAGAAAATGAGAATAAAATGGTGCTGCCAATAGAAAAAGCTGCCATGAAGCAGGTGTTCGTCCATCTACAATGCAGTGCCTAGACATATTCAATATCCTAATTATCACACAGAACAAAAATGCCAATTCTTTCTCATCCTAAGTGATGTTCTTCTTCTGTACCCTCACTCTTCCTGCTTTCACAAAAGTGCACAAGAACAGAGCTGATTTAGCTTGAAAAAAAGTCCCCCCTCATATATGGACTATCCTCATCAATAAATGCTTCTATAGTATAATGCTAATAAAAGTAGCAATATTCACATAACCAGCAGGCTCCATGATGAAATTGGATATATTTAGCAAGCATCAATATAGTATTCTTTGTTAGCTTTAATATTTGCATTCTTTGCTATTTCTGTAAGTCTGCACAAGATTTTGTGAGTCAGATATGCAACCTAACAGCTTGTATTTCCTATTAAGTTCCTTTATAATAAGAAAGTAGCTTCTGTCTGTAATTCAAGTGTAAGGCATTTCCTTAAGTGACATGGAAGAAAACTTTAGCTTTGGAAAGGAAAAATTTAACAGCAAAGGTACTGGCATGTTGATAAGGCTAGCACAGGATGCGCACACAACGGAGGGTGACAGGTATAATTAAAATTATGTTCGGCAGCTGATCTGCTAGAGAGATAAATTACATAAGCACTAAATTGCATCAGTTTACTGAAAAAAAGGTTACAATTCACTGCTCATTTCTTGTTAAATACAATATTGATTTAAAGCTGGGATCCTGGAACTTTGCTGTGATTAATGAAACTTCAACAGGCTTTTAGAATAAAAGGAGCATCAACCTTGGATCCAACAAAATGTTTAAGATGTTCACCAAAAAAATGGCTAAAAATGTTTTCCTCATTGGCGGTGCCCAAAAATGTGAACACTGTAATAATAATAGAAACTAATTTCTAGTTGAATAGATGGCAGTCACTTCATATGCAAGAAAAGTAGATGAGCCAGAATATTGGGCAAGAAAATTAAAAGAATGAATATGCACAGATCTCCTAATTGATCAATCATCTCTATGAAGTTGAGATAAGACTGGAAGCACCTAACACAAGATCCAGCCCACTTCTAGGCATTATCCAAAGGAAATGGAATCAGGATCTCAAAGAAAAACTGGCTAATGTTCACAAAAACCAATGAAATAATACAAATGAGACAGATAGTAAGAGATTTATACATATAGATGGATATTATTTAGCCTCACAAAAAGTGAATTCTGCAATGTGACAAGATAGATATATCTTGAAGACATTATGCTAAGTAAAATAAGGCAGACACAGAAAAATAAATGTTGCATGACTCCACTTGTATGAGATACCTAAAAAATTGTATAATCTAAAAATAAAATAATGGTTTCCTGAGGCTAGAGAGGGGAAACAGGGTATGAAGCTTTAGTTGAGTAGATAAATAAGTTCTAGAGATAGCACTGTACAACACTGTAATAATAATTACTATCCTATATAAGCATATGTTATATACACTGTCTATAGTCTCTATAAGTACTACATAGTTACAGTTTCTGTCCAGAGGATAGATCTTGTTAAATGTTAAGGTTAAATGTTCTTAACCTCCCACCATCAACAAGATACACACACACACACCAGACAGGAGGTACCTTGAGTTAGACAAGGTCTAGAGGAGTTTTAATGGCATGTCTAAAAACAAGACAAGAAGTCTCCACTAATGCACCTGCTACATGTTGCCACTTCTGTATCATTCTCTTTGAATTCAGCCAACATTTAATCAATAAATATAGCATCAACACTTCTTATATTCTAAATGGCTACTCCCACTTATGCAATGATAAATAAAATACAGATCCTATCCAGAAGGGGATCTAAAATATGGTTAAAAATAAATAAAATGTAGATTATAGGAAACAGAGATTGTATGTAAAATGGAAAGACACCAAGAGCTGAAAAATGTGGAGAAAGAGAGGAGGGGAAGGAGATGAAAAGACATTATGTGTTCTGTGTCTGTATCAACTTCCCATGAGGAATGTAATCATAATGTATTTTAAATATGGACGAATAAAAAATAAAAATTCAAAAAGTACAAAAAAAAAGCACAAAAATAAAAAAAGATTCAAAATGGAATTTGACTTTTTGTACCTGAGACAATTATTATCCCATTTTATGGGTGGGGAAACTGAGCTTCAGAGAGGTGTTTGCTAGCAATAGCACCGAAGCTATAATGCACATTTGTGAATATCACACCTGTGATATTTCCATTTCCATTCTTAACTGCAGGAGAGAGGAGAAGCTAGGCAGGGTAGCTGGGGAAGCGGCATCTAGAACTGCATAGCCAAGGAAACTATACACAAAGCCTAACCTATCTAAACCAGGTGAGGATGCTGGGTAATACAGCATGGTGAAGGCTTTAGCCCCCAAATAAAGCATCAAACATCCTGCTTCCGTGAAGATATCTTCTTAGATGAGGTTAACATTTAAATCAGTAGACTAAGTAAAGAAAATGACTCTTTCTCATGTAAGCTGTCTGCTTAATTTCAGGCCTTAAGAGAAACAAAGCCTGACCCTCCCTAAGGAACAGGACCACCTTTGTACTTCAACTGCAGCAGTGCCTTTCCTCTGGGTGCCAATCTCTTGGCACCCATGGCTCCTCTTTTCTCAGCAACTCTAACTATAACAAAAATATAAAAGTAGGAAGCCAGCTGCAATGGCCATATGATTCCAAACATGCGGAGAACAGAATGAATCTACAATTACCTACAATTTTTTTGGCTCAGTACCCCAAGAAGAATCATGCAAAATAAAGAGGAACAAAGAGACTGAAATGTATAGTGAACCTTTTTAAGGCCATTCATTCATTCATTCATTCACTCACTCATTCACTCATTTGATAGATATTTTTGAATGCCTATTCTGTACCAAGTCTTATATTAAATGCTGGAGAGAATGAGCTCTGCTTGGCATGTAGTAGGCATTCAATAAATATTTATTTAAGCAAGAAAAATCTTCACTATAAAAAATTAAACTCATTTATTTTTATGATTGTTATATTTTATGAAAAACTTCAATCTAGGTGACTAATTCTGGATCAATATACCTGGAAGTAAAGATAACCTGTAAGGCTAGGGTGATTTTGGGCACTGGGATCTTGCTTCCCATGATGGAAAAATTTTCTTCCAGCCTTTTCCAGATGTAGTAACTTTAGAGAGCATAGGTCCCAAATTATACACACTACATAGCTTTACAAGCTTTAAGACCAATTTTGTATTAAGTCAATATTTACAAAAGTTTTCTAAGTTAAGAGATTTCTAAAGTGGATTCTTCTGATTAACTCCCTCTGAGTAATAAGGAGGATTCTGTCAGAGACTGCCTTTAACCTTTTACATTCTTTGGCCTTTTTTCTTTCTTTTCTTTTCTTCATTTTTCCAAGCTGTAATATGTTTACTTTTTTGTTTGTTTAAACAGGAGAGTCTGATTTACTTCATTCATGAGTATGGTTTCTCATTTCATCCTAATTTTCCTAAGATCTACTTCTTATTATAATTTTATTTTATTTTGAAGAGTAAATACAAGATCAAGAAAAACAAAAGCAGAGACAGAAAGAGGGTAACTGTTATGGTTTATGTCTAGTTGTCCCCCCAAAGCCTCATGAGTCAGGGGGCGGGAACTTCTAGAGTTTGAGACTTGATCCATGATCCCTGGGATTATGGATTTTAGTACTGATGGGATTATGGGTTGAAGTACTTCTGGGATTATGGGTGTAGCCTAAAGCGGAGGCTAAGGTGGAGAGCCTGAATGTAATATAAAGAGAGACAGAGAGACAGACTAGAGCTGTTGCTCCCTGCTGCCCTGTTTGGCTGGCTACCTCTGCCACCATCTCATTGCTGTTCCACAGCCATGAACTGGATGCTCTCTGCCCTGTTCCACTCAGCCTTGGGCCAGCCGAATATGAACTGAAACCTCCACAAACTGTGAGCCAAATAAACCTTTCCTTCCTTCATTTTAAGCATTGGGTATTTGTCCCAGCAACGAGTAAAAAAGTAACTAAGACAGTAACAAATAATAATACATACATATGTTACAGTTTTTTGAAGCTAGAATAGCTGATTTACAACAATTCATACATTATCTGACTTCATCATCAGATCTGTTGCTCACATACCACTCCGAATGTGCCTGATCTCCTCTGGCTATTTCTTGAGATGCCATCAAGTCATATTTCCTGTTGTTCTGATCTAAAGTACTTGACTTCATTTTAATGCTATTCTATTCAAGAACCATTTTCTCTTGGATCTTAATAGGCTCTTCCTTTTGGGGAAAAATGGATACTTCTCAAATTCTTCACGTTTCTTCTTTTCTTAAGATTCTCACTGTAGATATGGTTAAAAGCAACCAGTAGTACCCAAATCACAACCTGAACATTGAGCTGCTTTGAAACTTCCTCTGTCAAGTTAATTAGTCCATGATCATTAATCTAATTCTCCCATGAAGTCTCAGGACAGGGGCAAAAGATAAACTTTCCACTTGAATTTTAAACTCATGGCCTATAGTCCAGGTTCTAATAGAATTCTTAGATATCCACAGGATACCTTATGAATCTGGCTTTTACTATTTGCATTCCTTATAGCATTCTGGTCTTCTAAGCTTTGACCAGTATCACTCATTAAACTATACATGGCTACAAAAGAGCAGTAATGATGCCCACTCCCGGTTTCACATTTTTGGTATTAGCCACTTTCCCATCACTGAGACAAATAATACCACACATGCACAACTCAAGGCAGCAGAGACTTATTTGGCCCAAGGAGAATTGCCATGGTGAAAGGGATGGTAGAGGAAAGCTGCTCAGCCTGTGTAAGCAGAAGTAGAAGACAGGAACTAAGAAGGGTGGTGACAGGAATATGCACTTCCAGATCATGCTCCCAATGATCTACCCCTCTAACTGGGTTGACCAGTTGATGGCTTTCATGCTCTATCATCCAATCACCTCCAAAAGTACTACTTCTGAATATATAAGCTTTCTGGAGAACATTTTGTGTCTAAACTATAACAGAGTCTTTGATTCTCTAAGTGAAGGTGATTCTGGCACATTGAAGAGTCCAGTTATCAAAGCTGTAATTTCCTTCTGAGGCATGCAAGCAGTTTGCTAGGGACCAAAGTGAAGAGCTGAAGAAATGGTGAATACAATATGCAGTCATCTGTTCTCCAACCATGTGAAACAGAATTGAAAAATCTTCTTAACCAGATTCTCCATGGACAAAATGCTATGTCCTAGAGGAAACGGAGATCATACCACTGTAACCTATTTATTATAAATGATGGAATGTATAATCTGGCTGACAACTACAAAATGCCCCATCTGGCATGGAAATATGAGGCTGGTGGCTTTGAGTATGTTTATAAATACATTACACTGCCTCTTTGAATACCAAGAGACACATAATGTAGCTTCCAGGTCCCTGGAGACACAAAGAGATAAGTTATATATTGTTAGATTTTGTTTCGTGTGGGTCAGTTTCATATCTTCTATTACAGCTTGAGGTAGAAAATTTCCAGATGTGGAAATAGGGCAGATAGAGCTGCAGAGCATATATTTTTCACCTACTCATATACCCAAAGCTCTCTGGAAATTAGGTTGGGTTCCACAAAATAAAATGACAGAATCTGAAAGTGGATGCACACAAAATCTCTCATAGAACCTCCATTCAGGAATGAGAGCCAGACTTGCTGGTAACTGACAGCCCAGTTTAAAGACACGGATACAACCAGACATATGAAATGTCAGCAAGAAATGGAAGTGGGCAGTACAGTGCTAAGAAGTGAAAGAAAACTTAAGAGGCAAGTTAATGGCAGTGTCCACACAAGATGATGTCTCTAATGGAGATGGACTTAAGTCCATCGCAGTCACACCATACCAGTAAGACTAATCTTGTAAGACTGGTCCCCAAAGTAGTTTAGCAGAGGTTTGGGGAAGTTGTCTTCTTATGGCCAAATAAAGTCTTTGTTCCAATTGTTCGGTTATTTAATGAACACTCATTATAATCTAGCTCTGAAATCCCCAGAGGGACAGAGGGTTGACCCATGATGTGTCTTCTTATCTACATGACAGTACTACAGAATTGATAAACCACATTGGTTTTAGTTCTGACAGTAGTCTCTTGAGAATAAAGCCAATATGATCTCTCCTTGGAAGACTGAGCTTGTCATAATGTAAAAATTAAGTTTCATATCTGTAAAACTAAGATATAAATCAATCTAGACTGATAAGTTCGTTCACAGAAAAGTCACCTACCCCACCTACTCTCATAATTAGCCAGGTATACCTCCTTAATGTTAACCCTTTATTACTATCACTTTACTACTGATAATGGCATAAGATATTATTAAATATCTATTTTACCAGGTACTTTGAATCACCATTTTGACTGATATAACAACCTTTATGAGTTAAGGTTTATTCTTCCATTTTAAATAATACAGAACTGAAACTCAAAAAAGATAAGCAGAAAAGCCCAAGATTTTCTAGAAGCAAAGGAATGATTAGGCATTGAGTCTATAAAGCTCCAGCATCCTTGCTCACCTGGCTCCAGAAAGGAATTTTAACTCAGTTTGGCAAAGAGGTCATGATGTGGGCAAAGTGAAGGCCAAGAGGAAAGGAAATTCATTAGCTTCAATAATAAATGTACTTCATTTTTTATTGATGCTAATATACTTACCAAAAAGTATATTTCACTTGTTTAGTGCTAAATATTGCTGCGTAGAAAAAGCATGCAGAAAGAGAACCATCTTGGAAATAAGTCGAGCTGTCATGCTCTGCTAGTATATAAAGCCATGGGTGCTTTCTATGAGTCAAACATACACCAGGCTTACCAGATAGCTCAGCAGACTAAGCACCTGCTTAGACAAGTGCAGAGACTGGGGTTTGATCCCCAGCACCACATGCCATGCCAGCCCCACCCCCAGGCATGCTGAGCTGGCCGCTGAGACCAGGCATGGTGCTGCACACCTGTAATCTCAGTCCTACAGCCTTCAACATTGCCAGTTGCACCGGTAACCCACTGCCATTATGAAACATTGGACTATGTACACAACTACTTCCTCTTAATTCAGAGAGAAGAAAATTTTTTTCTTCTTTTTTTTCTCTACCAATATCGATTAGAATATTTATCATGTCTACGCCTTGTGCTCTGTATAACTTTTATGAGGACAACAATATGCAATGTGTCAATTATTGTGAATGTGCTACTAACATGTTCTGAAACTCTCATATTATCTCTTATTAAAAGTAATAAAAATGTTATGAAAGTAAAAAAAAATAATAATCTCTGTCAGAGGGAGGCTGAAAACAAGAGAATCACTATGAGTCTGGTCTCCATAGTGTCACCCTGTACCCAATACATTAAAAAAATACATCCTCCCATAAGATGGACTTATGTTATGAAGGGCTTTCTCTAATATGTTAACACAGTGCCTTATAGAATTCTGTCTTTTAGTTTAAAATCATTTGACACTTTAAAAAATATATATTAGATAGACTGATGTTCTTCCACTTGTAGGGAAAATAGTCATTAACACTTGGCCCTATGGCCATCTAACTAATGCATTATGATTCATTTAACTTTTATTCAATAAACATTTATTTTTGGACAAGCGATAAGTTCAAAGATCTGATCCAAGATGACCCAACACATTGTAATGAACCATTAATGAGGGATATGTACCATGTCCTCTAAGTACCAAGGACACAAACATTATTTACAAAGAAAGTACAACTTGCTAAACAAGTGAGACAAAATGTCCAAGTTCACTAAGAATCGAATGCCAGTAGGGAGCATTTATGGAAACCTTTGGGTACTGGTGAATGACTTGTGTGGTGCTTGCATGAGCAGTTTGGCAAGTAAGTTGACAGGATGGATCTGGTAGCTGGCTGGACCAAAATACCTAAGATTATCTTTGACCTATAATTTCATTTTAGTTCTTTAACTTATCAGAAATGTATACATTTATGAATAAAATGGTTGTGAAAGATACATTTAGAATACCTAAAAATGCAAACAACTTAATCCTATGAACTAATTACTTTATATAACAGAATGTTACATGCTAGCCACCAAAATAAATTCCTCAAAAACCATGATTTGGAAGAATTTTTCTAAACAGACTGTGAGGCACTATCTACAAAGTAATCCTGGGTTTGTTTTTAAAAGTACCATAAATTCCATATTTTCTTTTTTCTGTGTTCAAATAATTAATATGCCCCACATGCTCAATAATTTTAAAGCATCATAAGCTTTCCAAGAAAAATTGACAGTAGCCTCTTTTCCTCACATGGGACTGTGTTTATTTCCTAGTTCTCTTTTCACGGCACAGTAGCCTTGATTTTGGAGGGGAAGAAACTGATCAGTGCTTTCTCCCTAGTAAATGTTGAGGCCAGGCTGCCCCCACCCCAATCTGTTCTTTCAGGAATAGAATTCCCACTGTTATACTACTGCTATTTCTGCCTTCAGACGGGTCAATGTGCAGTTCACTAGATCTCATGATACAACTTCTCAGAGCTACATATATGACTTTGAAGTCAGCAAATGTAATTAAGCCATTTCTCCAGATGTAAATATTCCCTAATGGGAAAGCCTGGCAGCGACTATGTTTTTAATTCTAATTCTTTCCACAGAGTTTTTTAAAATCATGGTATGTAACACTAATGAAGAGTTTTGTTTTGTAAGCATTTCCCCTAGAATCATGCAAGCACATTCTTCTTTGTAAATTATACATGGCATAATTACAGGGAACACTGTGTTTTGGATCTCATTTCAAAGATTTCCTTTTAATACACATAATATAGTAGTAGCTTCTACTGCACAAATGTTAAGTACTGGCAGATCCGATCTTTTAAGGTATAGATACATGTAGGGGTTGATATCAAATACGCAAAGCTGAAGCTTAGCCAAAAAAATTCAGTTTATTATAATCTTAAGGGCAGGAATTAGGTGGGTGGTAAAAATGACATTAGAAAGAACAATTAACAAATGGATAGAGCACAGACCTTGCTTATGAACTATCAAATATCACTTTAGAACATATGAAAGTATACCAATGTGGGGCCGACAAAATAGCTCAGTGGTCTAAAGCACCTGCTTGGGCAAGCTGAGGCAAGCCTGGGGACCATAGTTCAATCCTTGGCACCACATACCAGGCCAGACCTGCCTGAGGATAGGCTGAGCTGGTCACAAAAAAAAGTATAATCGTGTATTCTATGACTAAGAAGACTACTATTTTCAGCTTTCTGTACATTTAGCTCAATAGACACATTAAAAACGTCTGATCAACTGATAAGCCCAGTGAATGCTTGCTGAGCACCAGTGACTACAAATAAGATTCCTTAACTAAGAATAAACATTCCCACCAAGAGAGTTTAGGAACCTTTTCCATTCATATCCTCACCACAATCTGTTATATTTTTGTTTGTCTGGTGACAGCCATTCTAGCAGGGATAAGATAATATCTCACTATTAATTTTGATTAGCATTTCCCTGATGGCTAAGGAGAATGAGTTTTTCATATAGTAGCTGTTCACTTGTATTTCCCCTTTTAAAATGTATCTATTAAGACAATATTCCCATTTCTTACATGTGAAGAGAGGAAAGGAGAATACTTTTCTATTGCTGATTTTTAGTTCTTTCTGTACTGTACAGCCATTATAGAGAACAGTATGAAGGACCTTCAGAAAACTAAAATTAGACTTCCCACATAAGCCAGCTATTCTCTCAGTAGATAGCCATAGGAAGTAAAATGGCATTCCAAAAAGAAACCTGGGTGCCCATGTTTACTGATTTATACCAACCTAAGTGTCCATCCAACATGAATGGATAAATGTACATGATAAGGTATTATCCAGCTAGGAACAAAAATGAAAACTTGTCATGTGCTGCAAAGTGGATGGAACTCGAGCACATTACATAAAATATTAAGCCAGACACTAAAAGACAAGCATGGGACTGTACATCGTTTCTCATGCAGAAACTGAAAAGAAAAGCTGACCTGTACATAGAGGAGTGACACCTCAAGCTTGGAAAGGGTGTTAGTGGGTGGATGAAGGAAGGCTGGACTTGCTCGGTGTGCACGCCCAGGGTAGACATAGTGCCCTGAGCATCAGTCCCTGTAATACACACTAGTGGTCTATCTTAATAATTTAAAAAATGTTTTTGAAAATGTGGTTCCTCCCAGAAGAGACATTCGTTAGATTGGGGTGGTTTTCTGGGTTGCCAAAGGGAAGGTTTGCGAACAGTGTAAGCAAGAGTCAAATCAAGTTCAAGAGAGAGTTCACAGCAAGGATTAAGATAGCCAAAGCAAGCCAGGCGTGGTGGTGCACGTCTGTAATCCCAGCACTCGGGAGGCTGACGCAAGAGGATCGGTGCGATTTCGAGACCAGCCTGGGCTACAAAAGTGAGCTCAAGGCCAGCCTGAACTGTGCAGTGAGACCCTGTCTCAAAAAGACAAAAAAGAAAAAGAAAAAAGATGGCCAAAGCAGCACACAACATTCCCCAAATAGTGACTTTAATGTCTAGTGTAAGACTAGGGTACAGGCAAGGAGGGGAGAACAGCAGGAAAGCCTAAGCGTGGCTGCCGCCATCAGAAAGCAGAGAGGTGATGCTGTGGGGAAAGGCCTAAGATGTCCTCAAGGAGCAGGTGCCCGGAAGTAGTCCTGTGTGTAAAAGGAAGACATCAGTGAGAAGGACCAGGAAGCAGGAGTCAGCATCATCAACGCTGCCTCTCCTTTCCCCAGCTACCCAGGGAAACGTGAAGGAGGTTCAGCCTTTCCAAATTTTAGTAAGAGGTCTTGAGGGATGATGTCTGAGAAAGTAGTACGGGACTTAGTCTCAGGGCTGTCCTGGCAGCATAAGTGAGCAGGGAAAATATGTGGCCAGTATCTTCTGTACAATGAACAAAGAGGGATGCTATTCAGGCGGTGCTCAAGATAGGCAATGCCAGAGTAAGTGGAAGGGGATGGCAGCAGGAAAGAGGAAGATGGAGGCTCTTCAGAGGTTCAGGGACTCCTTTTTCTCTTCCTGAGAAGGCATAGCTGGAACACAGGGGCTTAGTCCTTCCTACCTTGGTGTATCAAGTCTAGGGTAAAAGGGTTGGGAACAGCCAGAGAGACAGATCTAGGGTTGGGGCTGGCCAGATTGCAGAGGGCTCACTAAGAACCCAGAGAACCAGGAACCTTACTTTCCCTCAAAGGGGCTGACAGTCGTGTGGTATGAAGCAAGAGGAGCAACTATTATTCGGACAGAGAGGAATCTTCAGGGCCAGTGTGTTTTGGCCTAGAGGGTGGGCGAGGCCAGGGAGGACAGAACACCATGGAGCCAGTGTCCACCAGGCACTGAGCAACGTAGCAGATGCTGGTCTGGGGCAGGACTTGTGCCTGGCATGTATCTGAGTTTGTCTGCCTTTTCACTGATAATATGCCAGGGGCTCTGCCCTCACTGCCCTCCTGGATGTCAAATCTACCATCCCTCCTTTCATGGGTTCCACCCTGCAAGATGTCTTATAGGACTCAAATTCACAAAGAGGCCTCCCTTTCCTTCAGCCCCTCAACTGGGTTAATCCCACTGAACCTTAAAATCTCTTGTTGTTGGTAGCTGAGTTACATAAAAAATATCATCGGCAATCAGACAGGACTAGGCCCTAGAAGGAGTCAGTATGGAACACAAGATATGCTACAACTGTGGGAGGGACAGACACTCTCACTGTGGGTTAGACCTTAAGACAAAAGATCAAACAAATATACCCACATACCATCCTAAGAATAAACATCAGAGACTGATATTCTAAAAAGATGACTATAACCTTGAAAAAGCCAAGAAGAATCACTAACTCAATCCCCTACAAACAGTCCCTGTTCTGTATTTATGTCCCCTGGCTATGTGACTCTTTTCTCCCATTTGATCCTGATTTAACCAATTTTACCTAAGCAATTATGCTTGCAATCTCATTGGTCGGGACCCTAGTTTTGTCCTATCTCATGTCCATCTAGTGAGTTGCCATGCTTTTGACTGTGGACCCACCACATCGTATGGATTTGCTCTATAAAAATCCCTAGAAAAGGCAGGTTCCTTTGGCAACCCACTCGGGTCCCCTTCTGTCCCTCTCTTGAACAGAAGCTTTCTTTCTCCCAATAAATATGTTCTATTCTTAATGTCCATTGTCCCTAAAATTTATTCTTCTCTTTTACAAAACATGAACTCATCCCAGATATCTTTAGGCTGGGAGTTTCTTTCCTGTATCACTGTGATAGAATGATATGGATCAGATGTCACTTCTAAAGGAAGCCCTTGTTCCTTGATGCCACCTTAACAAGGTCAATTTCAACTTGTCACACTAGTGATCATGTTTACCATCCTATTTAAGCTATTTATGCAAGTAGAGAACTATTTTTCCTTTTTTTTTTTTTTTTTTTGGTTCATATGTTATTTATTTTTACCATCAAATCTGCTGCTCAGATTAACAGATATAGTTATGTAAGACTGGATGTATGATTGCATATTATGGCTTATTTTCCAGAACCTTAAATTTTTGTTCTTTTTTTCATGATTTAATACTCTTATTACTTAAATTTAATAATGGTTATATTACATATTTTCATCATCAGATCAGTTTGGATTAATAGATATAGGTATATAAGATTGATCAAACAATTAAACATTAACACTTTCAATAAACATTACTTTTTCTTTTCTTTTCCCCTTTCTCTTTTTAAAAGTTGACACATTGCATATTGTCCTCACAATAGTTCTACAGAGCACAGTGTGTGGGCATGACCCACCTTCCTATTGATGTTGCTAAGAAGAAAAAAAAGAAAAGAAAAGAAAATTCTTCTCTTTGAACTAAGAGGAAGCAGATGCATACACAGTCAAATGTTCTGCAATTGCAGTGTGCCACCAGTGAAGCTTGCAATGTTGGAGGCTATTGATCTAAGCCTCCTAAAGCTCATCTCACCAATCTAGCTCTGCAGTTCATGCATTGTAATTAAGCTTTTTTATTTATTTATTTATTTATTTATTTATTTATTTATTTATTTATTTATTTTTTGGCTGGGTGATCAAGGGCAAGTCAAAGCAAGACCTGTATAACAAAACATTCTTTTTTTTTTTTTTTTTTTTTTTTTCCGTATCTTCCAAGGTCAAATCCCCTCAGGATTAAGTTTGGGACGATATACAGTGAGAACTATCTTTCAATAATATTCCCATTCTCCTAGCATAGTGATTGCCCAAGCACACACTCAGAGAATGTCCTTATCAATGTACCACAATTTCTCACACTGGAAGACACGCTCTAAAAGGAAGCCTGATTAGGTATGTGCATTTCAGGGCCTAGTACATGGTAGTTCCCAGATACCAAGAATCCTGTGTCTTAGGAGGGCAACAGAAGAACTAAGGCTTTTCAGTGTAGGGTGAAGATTGGAGTCAGATGCCCCACTCAGAGCTGAGGGACAATTTCTATCACTGTTGGGATTATTGGAGAGTACACAGTAGGCATTAGACCTAGTGTAGGGACTAACTAAGATGATCTCAGGCAACTTTCCACAATACTGCACCGTGGACCAAGAGGGTGGGGTTCCCACAGTCGGACTGCAAATCCCCATCAGCAGCTGTCAACAGCTGTTGACAACAACCAGAACCCAACTGCACACTTACTGTATTCCATGCCACATGAACTACTAGCAGGTGTTCCTCCCCTAGGTTAAGGGGAGGAACCATCATATCTATTTTACCATCTATTTTACATCATATCTATTTTACAGCTGAGAGATCTGAGGTTGTTTCCAACAGGTAAAATGCTTTATCATCCGGTCACAAAGCTAAGAGGAGACAGGGTACGGATGTCACCAGCCTCATAAAATGAGTAGGCAGTGGCTTAAGAAATACTCAGTCCACAGAGGAGCCTCATGGTAGCAACAAGTCAGTGGTTGAGAAAGGGAGCTGTGGACCTGGCATCTGGGACAGGGCTGGCATGGGTAATAGCCATGAAAGACAGTGAATGTCCTTTCTAGGCATCACAGGCTATGCAGGAGGAAGTCCAGGGGGCACAGAAGGGCATGTGCAGGGCTCGAGAGGGTCCAGATGCAGGCCTGCGCAGTCTCTAGGGATGGGGATGGCATGAGCACACTCAGTTGCTGGGGTTTTGCCGTCACCTGAGTCTCCTGTCACACATATGCCTCCCCGGCAGGGGAAATCACACGTAGCTCCTGGGTCTCAAAGCTAGAGCACACAGGGCTGCCACAAGTCAGCACCTGAATTTCAACCAGGCCAAATTAGTGCCGTTCCTGCAGGTATCTGTGCTTTTTCCTCTTCCTCTGCCTGAAGGAGGTGAGGGAAGAGGCGAGCAGCCTAGCAGCATGCCACCACAGGACTGGAGTAAGGCTCTCCCAGCCATGGGGAGGTCAGCCTGAGCTGAGAACCCCAGGGAAGGTACAGGGTCTACCCCTCTTCCAGGAAGGAGAGCTTTAGCTCCTGAGGCACAAGTGCTGATACCTCTTTGTCAGGAGGGTCTGCTTATGCAGAAGAGAAGAACAGCTGTGGAGCACAGTGCACCTGCCAGAGGCAGCGTGTATAGGGGAAGCCAACCACAACCAGGGACAATCTTGACTTTGGGCCAGTGGCTACTATGCTTCAACGTTTAGCATTCTTGGAGGATGAAGCTCCCAGGGCCTATAACCCCAGGAATAGAGCATGATCCTGAGGTCATCATGTGCTCATATGTTCCCAGTCATATGAGCTAAATGCCCAGACTCTCAGGCTTTGGAGTGAAGGGGGTGCCTGGCTCAAGCTGGTCTCTGGGCTGGGTTCTGTGCCTGCTAGCAATGCCTCACTGCACAGCATCCAGGAGACTGCCCAATCCAGCTCCATCCACTCCTGAATGAGCCAAACAAGGGCAGTGAAGGCCCAAGAAACCAGTGGCCGGGACAGAGCATAGATTGATTTTCTCTTTGAATATGATTTCTGAGACCGAAGCGCCATACTGACGGGAGAGAAACCGAGGGAGAAGACAGACATGGTGATAGTCTCCTGCAGCTCCCAGTATGTAAAGGAGCTGGGAGCCAACAGAAAGGACAGTCTAGGAGAATGCATCACAGGGCAAGTGGGAGAGAAGGTGGAGCTTCCATAGGAAACTGGGTGCCCTGGCAGAGGAATGGGCAAAGCCATACTCAGGTGAGGTGGGGTTTGCCTTATTCAGGAGGAAGGAGCTAACATCAACTGGGTTCCCTGTCTGGCCCACAGTATCTTATGTTCTCCTTACCCAACTTATGTTAGCCTTGAGCAGGGTTTGATCACACAGGCAGTCCCAGGTTTCTCTGCCCTGCCTGCGCCTTCATACCCACTGCCCCAACCAGCTCTTGGATAAGCAGATTGTGGGCAAGGAGGAGCTTCTGTATCCACTGATTGGGAAGCCCCGACTAACTCTCATCTGCCTCTCTGTCCTCCTAGGCTCTCCCTGCCCTCTTCCATCAGGGCATATTGAGTAACTTTCCAGGCATGTCTATGTTCTTTAAACAAGTGCTCTGAAGGCAGGGATGGGGTATTCATCCCTCATGCGTACCCAGGGGTATAGCACAGAAGTTGGTAAAAGAAGGAATATCATTCCCTTCAACCTCACCTGTGTGCCAATTAATTTTATCCACTCACAGAGCCCTAGCCTTAGGCAATGGTTTGGAGGACAGGAAGGCAACAATGGAGTGGGAAGAGGCCCCTGACTTCTAAGGCTTTCTCACCACTGGCATTTCCCCCAGGGCTGCACCTGGGCTGGGTCCCCTGGGAACCTGCTTCATAAACTCTTACTTAGCAAGGCGTTTAAAATGCTATTGATTTCTCTCCTCAAGAGGAGAAGTGAGACAGTGATAGACACGCTGAGCAGTTAGCAACAATAAGTCCCATCCACCCCCAACCAGAACTTATTTCCTTTTCAGATTACCAGCCTGGCAGCCCTGGGAGAGAGGCATCTTGCTAATGGAGGCAGCCGCTAGAACCAGCAGGTGCTCTGGCTCTGATAGTAGCAATTATAGGCTTAAGCTAGCTTTGCCACGAACAATGAAAAATAAAGCTGACTTCCAAAGGTACACTTGCTTTGAGGCATCTTTCTACACTGCTTAGGAAGAAAGGCAGGAGGCCCACCTTCCTAGCGGGCAGGACCTTCAGCCTCTGGCTCAGGTCAAGACTTCACTGACAAAGGTACCAGACCATACAGGCACATGAACAGAGCCCTACTATCTGTGACTAGCTAGTACATAAGTAGACCACACGTGAGCAGCACATACTCGACTGACTGGGACTACCCTCCATAAGGGTAAAACTTCTGTGTTCTTCACAGCTACAGTCCCAGCACCTAGAACAACAGCTGCCTCACAGCAGGTGTTCAATAAATATTCTATGGATTTCCTTCTATTTGCATATAATAACAGCAGCTACTTTGCAACATAACAATGGTTTAGCATCAGGGATTGCATAGCCAGTGGCTCCTCGAACTGAAACAAGGAAAGCGCAAAATCAGCACTCAACCCCGTAACTAACTTCCTGTTCCAGCCAGACCCAAACCACACCGCTGGGAGCTGAGCCTGCGTGCCCGCCACGGGTAAGCTCCCTGCGCCCCCCTGCCCAGCCTCTGCATTCCCACGACTAACTTCCTGTTCCAGCCAGACCCAAACCGCACCGCTGGGAGCTGAGCCTGCGCGCCCGCCGCGGATAAGCTCCCTGCGCCCCTCTGCCCAGCCTCTGTGTTTCCGCGACTAACTTCCTGTTCCAGCCCAGCCCAAACCCCACCGCTGGGAGCTGAGCCCGCGCCTACAAGGACTATTCAATCCCAAAGCTCCACCTCCACCTACAGACCACATCCACCAGGATTCACAAAAGCTAGCAGCCAGAGCCCCAACACAAGAGTCAGGAACCTCTGTAGAAGAACCACCTTGGAGTCTCCAGA
>PVJA010036271.1:0-21213 GCA_004027025.1 Myocastor coypus | reverse complement strand
GGGTCCTCGGGTTTCAGCAGCCAGCTATTCGTTGAACAGCACGTTATGGACCTAATGAGTGCAGAGCTGACCGATGCGGCCCCAGGTAGGCACAGCTACCCTTCTCTTCTTCTTCCCCCACAGCCCTCAGGGCCTCTGAAGAACTTCGTCCCAGGAATCGGAGAAGCTTTCAAGCAACCCCAAGCTTCAGCTCAGAATACAGCGCTAGGAGACGTTCAAGGTCACCGAGGCAGGAGCAAAAATAATAAAGGGCGGCTCCTACTTCACTGAATGCTCGCTCTGCACCAGGTGCTAAACCAAGCAGTTTCCTTACGTTCCGTCTCGCAAGCTTCGCAAGGCCCTAGAAGGTGGAGTACAAAGTGGCCCCCTCTGCCCAGCTGTGGACACTGGGGCTCAGTGTGGGCCCCCGCGCAAGCCCGCCTGCATTCGCCAAATTCATTTTTGGATCATTCTACCCTGCAAAAAGGCTTGGTAACAGCCCAAGCTGAGAGTCCTGCTCTTCACGCTCCAAATTGAATTACATCCATCAGCCCCGGCGCCAGCTCGATTGTTCCCAGAGCCTTTCCAGCTTTAATTAGAATATTTTTATTTTCCCTAGGAGAGGGAGGGCAGCAGAGCTCAGCTTCAGCAACCTTGCCAGGGGCCAGAACCTAGCACCACAGCACTTGGGGGGCCATCAGATGGAGTGGCCAGCAGGATGGGGGCTGGGGGAAGCAGGGCATGGCTGGAATGGGGCCGCTCTGCCTCTCCCACTCAGCCTGTCCTGATGTGAAGAAGGTTGGACAGCGAGTCAGCAGGAAATGTCTTGGAAGAGGACACATGGATGCAAGCAGGCACAAGGCCAGGACCTGGGCATTCTCTCTCTCTCTCTCTCTCTCTCTCTCTCTCTCTCACACACACACACACACACACACACACACACACACACACACTACTCACTCATACTCACTCAGGCTTAAGGAGTCAAAGTCAAGTGGACCCAAAACACCCTAGGTTCCTGTGTTCAGTGCGCAAAGAACTGCCAAGCATAAGCTTCTCAGTTCGTAGTAAGCGGCTAGGACAATTGAAGATCTCCAGAGAGGTGTCAGCAGGAACAGGGAAGAGGGAAAGGGCAAAAGGGTCCAGGATACCTCAGGCCTTTAGGATTTACAGGCCAGAGGGCCGGCCAGACAGCTCAGCCGACTCAAGTGCCTGCTTAGGCAGACCCAAGAACCAGGGTTCGATTCCCTGAGTGCTGTACTAGCCCAGCCCCTGGGGTGCACTAAGAGGGTGACTGAGACTGGGCCTGGTGGCATGCACCTGTAATCCCAGAGCTTGGGAGGCTGAAAACTGGAGGATCACTACAAGTCTGATCCACACAGTGAGACCCTATAGACCCTGTGCTAAATATACAGAATTTATAGGCCAGACACCTCTGACTTGTGGATGCCTCCTACTGAATTTCTCTCCCACACCAGTGCTGTGCTGCCTAGGGTGCACTGATCTCTGAGGCTTTTGTTATTTTATTTTGCCCCTCTAAGAAAATGAAAGCATGGGCAACCATGAAGGTGGCGTTTACAGTTGAGTGTAGGGAGGGCAGGCGGTGACTCGTCCAGCTCCTTCATTTCTAATGTACTAACGGAACAAAGGGGTTAAGTTGGGAGACGTGGACTGAGGTTCCAGTGCGGCAACACGCACAGGACTCCGTGCAGCGGCGGGCCGCCCAGCGCATCGGTACATTCCATGTACTTGTACCTGAGTAGCGCAGGGGCTAGGAAGAGGCAGCGCCCAGGAGAAACCTGACGCATGCCTCGGAGGCAGTTCTAAGTTTTCTAGTGGTCTTTGAAGCCTTGAGTTGAACGTGACTTCTCTCATATTCAGCCCGCCTGCCAGCAGAGGCGCTGTTCTCAGCTCCACGCTGGCCCTCAGGAAACTCAGGGGATAGGAAAAGAGAGCAGAGGGAGCGCAGGATCTTCCAACTCCCCCAGACATCTGAAGACACCCAGACTTAAGTGATAGGCGTTTTCAGGTGATCGGTGCAGCAGAGAAACAAGAACAACGAAAAAGGGAAAGGGGCGGAAAGGGGCTTTATTTTCTTTGAGGACACAGGAGAGACTGTGTAGAAGAGTGAAATTTTTTTCTTTGGATTAGACAAAGGGAGGCTGAGCCTTTTTATGGCCTTTTGCCAGGGGATGTGCAGATATACCTGAGGGAGCTGACTGGGGGTCTTCCCTGGGGTGGTAAAAGGAAATGATGTCTTGGGTGGAGTTGGAGAAGGAGGGGGACGTGGTCCTGGAAGCGTAGGCCTTAGTTTTAAAGGCATCGGCCATACTAGATGCGCACCACAATGATTTTAGCAATCCATACTGGGGCCAGAACCTATCAGTTACCATCAGACACCTCAAGGACCTTTTCCACTGAGGCACAAGACATCCAGGGACTTTGACCACTGATGTTTACTAAGCTCTATCCATCTAATAGCCCCCTTGCCTTCTTTCAAGCCCTGTTAAAACAAAACAAAACCAAAAAAACCCACTTGCCTTTTCTCTTTACTACCTTTCTGCCCTCTGCCTGCCTGTGCCGAGGGATAATAAATTCCATGTCGTGTTGCCTTTATACAAGCCTAGGGGTCTTGGCTGATCTCTGTCTTGTGCTGTTCCTTACAGTCACATTAAGAAAAAAAAAAAAAAAAAAAGTCAAAAGAAGCCAGTGACATCAATTTAAAGAATCTTGTTTTCCACCCACTACATCTAAATATTATCATGTTGACATGTAATCGATATGATAAATGATGATCAAGACCTCTCAAATGAAGCCTTCAGAATTTGGTATGTATTTTACACTCAAGGCACACCTCAGTTCAGGCCCGACTGCCTCCATGCTCCACAGCAACGTGTGACAAGGGGCACTGCAGTGGCAGTTGTGGGTTGGCACGTAAACGGTAGCTTGATGCCCTGAGCTGGAAGCATGCCACCGCAGGAGTGGAGGGCTGCTGGTCTAGAGAGTGGCAAAGCCTCTTTGCTTCCCTCCTGTGTGGGGTGCGGGATGACACTGACATGGACGTGACAGGCCGTTGGGAGGTCTGAGACAGGTGGTTCAGGAAAAGCCTTCCATGGGGCACCTGCACCTAGTGGGTCTTCATGAGTTAGTAGACTGACTATGTCTCAGTTACTTTTCACCTGTTGCTAGGATAAAACACTCGGCGCCCAGTATGAAGGAAGGAAAGGTTTACTTAGCTCGCAGTTTGTGGAGATTTCAGTCCGTACTCAGCTGACTCCAAGTCAGGGCGGCACATAGCAGAGGGCAGCAGTGCATGGCGGCGGCAAACAGCAAAGAGCAAAGGGAGGAGCAGCAACTGGCCCTTCTACCAAGCCTCTCTCCTTTCCTTATATTATAAGCAGGCTACCCTGGGGAGGGGGTGTAGAACTACACAATGTCCTTGCCCTCCTCTTGCCCAGGATGAGGATGTTCACAAAGCAAGAATCCCAGCTCTCTGCTGAGTCATTTCATTAAACTCCTACACCTCTCAAGTTGACACAATGGACCAACCAGTACACTTAGAAGGAGATAGAATCGTGATAGCAGAAATAGCCTCTGTGCTAGTGTGACAGGAGTCAGGGCTTTTGCTGGTTGCTTTACTCTCTTCACCTGTGTTCCCTCTTGCCAAAGCCCTGTCAAGTAGAAGACAATTAATGTGCATTTCACACAGGAGCAGCTGAAGGTCACACAAGGGAGAACTCTCACTCTCTGCAAATGCAGAGTCCAAGGGGCTGCCTGGGACCTGTGAGGCCAGCCCTGCTCCACCTCAGTAGCTATGTTGCAGGGATGTAGCACAGTCTATCCCCAGCTCCCGCCCTCTGGGAACCTGGGTCAAATCTTGCAGCTGCTGCTTATCAGCTGTGGACCACAGGCAGTTTGCCTTCCCTTCCTGAGACTCCAATTTCATCATCTGTGTAATGGGAATGAAAAACCGAGTTAATATAGGAATTGTGCTTTGCACTGGGTGATCTGTGTCTAAGTGACCATTACTTTATTAATTTTATTAGTGACTTTTTTTTTATTACTTCCTATTTCCATTCCCATGGGAACCAAATTATGAACTGTCTCTGCCTCAGAAGTTCACATTTTGGGTTTTTTTGTTTGTTGGCTGATTTGTTTGTCTGTTGCCGGCTCAGCGCTTCCTGAGGATGGGGACTGGCGTGATATGTGCTGCTAGGGGATTGAACTGAGGCCCCCTGAACCTGCCTAAGCTTGTCTAAATAGGCGCTTTAGACCGTTGAGCTATCTCACCAGCCCATAAGGGCCACATTTTTGCTTCTCACATAATAGGTCTTTGCCCAAACTTACCCTTATCCTTCTATCACATGCCTTTCTCCCCTATCTGTGCTAATTTCCACCCCTACCACAGGTGATCTGGACTTGGTTCCCTCCTTGGGGCACCCATTGGCCTTGGAGCATCTGCTCGTCCCTGTCCCAGGGTAAGGGCTTTATCACTTATCTGTCTTCACCTCAACCCCAACACAGGTCCTGCCCCAGGGAGGACACTCACAGACTCCTATGCCCCCCACCATGGGGCATCTTCCTCCTTGACAAGGTAGCGTCCTTCTCTCCCTCCCTCCCTCCCTCCCTTCTTTGCTTGGTTCAAGCTGGCAGTTGGCCTGTGGCACAACTCTGTCATTTCCTAGCCAGGTAACAGGGGAACCACTCCACCTCTTCATGTATCCTCTCCCCGCAGAACTCCATAATTTACATACACGAAAATATGTGAATCTTAAGATAGCCCTTCAATTACTTTTGCCAAATGCAACATTCTTAGAAGAACCACCAGATCAACTTATATGAGATCGCTCCAGGAATGTCCTTCGTGGCTTTCTTCTGAAGTACCTTGTTCTAGAGCAGAGCCCTGTTCTGATTTCCATTACTGGGGAGCCCCTTACATACATGAGCATTTCAGATCTATAGAATCCTACAGGATCTGTTTTTGTGTTTCTCTCATTTAGCTGAAACAATCTCCCCCAGACTTGGCTCTACTGTTGAATGTATGAGTGATTCTGGTTTCTTTTTTCTTTAATTACTGAGTAGTATTCCATTATATAGATGTAAAATTTTTTAGTTCATTCTTTTTATGCAAATTTGAGTTGTTTCCTATATATGACTTTGCTTTTTTCTTCCTTTCTTTCTTTTTTTATACTAAAATATAAAAAAGGGTCTATAGAGTGTTCAGGGTCTCACTACTAGACTCGGAGGGAGGGATCCACCTATTTATAGCCTCCCAAGAGCTGGGATTACAGGTGCACACCACCATGCCCAGTCTTAATTTCCATCTCACTGAGCCCTGGGGTTGGGGCTGGCATGGCAGGTCTGGGATCGAACCCCTGGCCCCTGCACCTGCTTGCAGGCACTTTAATCTGCTGAGCTATTTGACCAAGCCCCTATATATGACTTTTCTTCCATGTATGTTATCATTTCTCTTAGATAAGTACTTAGAGCAGATTTTATGGGTTGAATAGGAAGAATATATATTTTATTAGAAGCTGGCACACATATTTCCAAAGTGGTTGTCTTATAGACAGCTAAGTGAGGTAGAAATATTGTAGGCGGTTAGACAGGGCCAGGCCCTTGAGAGAGTCAGTACAAAATGTGAACACACCCTGCAGTGGTGGTGGAGGCACATCGGCCGGAGGCCAGGCCTCAAGATGAAGATGGGATGACCAGGCCTGCAGGCTTCCGGGGGGGGGGGGCAGTGGTAACAACGGATTCAGTAGAGTCTAGATAGACATCAACCACCTCAGTGGGTGACCAAGACCTCCTGGCCCTGTCCTTCCTTTCCTTAGAAGTTCCTTGGCCTTGCCATGTACACTAGCTGTGGGACTTGCTTCCCTCTTGAATCCACACTACCTACTACTGATAGGTTCTGGCCCTAGCATGAACTGCTAAGGTCATCATGGTGGTCATCTTATATGGCTAAAGCCCTTAAAACAAAGCCCATCTTGCCCAAGACCATCTCCCCACTTCTTCTCCCACTCAGCCCAAGTCATAATGTACTTTTACTCTTACTGGCACCTTAGGGAAGACCCCCCCAGTCAGCTCCCTCAGGTATATCTAAGCATCGCCTCTAAACTCCACCCTGGCAAAAGGCCATAAAAGCCTCATTCTCCCTTTTTCTAATCGAGAGAGACAGTTCCTCATCCTTCCCCACATTCTCTCCCATGTCCTCAGAGAAAATAAAGCCCCTTTTCCTTCTTCCTTCTGCCTGTTTCTCTGCTGTGCCATTCATCTGAAAAACACCCATCCACTGCACTTACCATCTGATCAGTTGATCACGGCTCTAACTCACATTGTACCCACCTCGCAGTCTTGCTCTATAAGACTTCCCCCGGGAAGTGGGCTCGTTGACAACCCACTCAGAGCCCCTCTTGTCTCTCTCAAGCTGGAGCTGTCTCTCCTTCAATGAAATTTCCTACTGTGAATCCATTGTTCCTTAGAATTTATTGTTTGATTTTGGGGGATGTGAACATTGGATACCCAGCAGATTGGGAATTATGTTTGTTTCCCCTACAGAAAATGAAAGTTCTACATCAGTTGTACCATCTTCCATCTGTCTTCAAGCCTCTGTTTGTTACTGCTGTAACCTAGGGATAAAATACACACTGCTGCCCAGTGACAGAGGCATCACGAGCATTGTGCGAAGATACCCCCATTGTCAAATTGCATGTCCAGTGGTTTAGCCACGTTATTGTCATTGGTACCGTTGTCTCTTTGTATGTACAGGGGAAGTTGCTCAGGGATGGACAGCAGTTATGCTCTCCCAACCCATTTTATGGAAAGGAGTAGAATTTATTTACATTCTCCTATATGCGTACAATACCTAATAAAACACAAATGCTATTTAAATAGTGTTATACTCGATTACTTATTTGCCTTATCTTATCATCCCATTGTTATTATTTTTCATCTGAGGTTGGTTTATTTTGAGGAAGAAGAACCTATAGATAAGTATGATGCAGCCCGGTGTGGTGGCGCAGGCCTGTAATTTCAGCACTTGGGAGGCTGAGGCAAGAGGATTGGTGCGAGTTCGAGACCAGCCTGGGCTACAAAAGTGAGTTCATGGGCAGCCTGAACTGCCTAGTGAGACCCTGTCTGAAAAAGACCAAAAAAAAAAAAGAATGATGCAAATAAATAAATAAGTAAATAAAAATGCAATCCTTGGTGCTGTGAAAGAAAGAAAGAAAGAAAAAATAGATAAGAATGTTGTGTTTTGTTAAATTAAAAAAAGGAAGAAAACAAAGAGAACATTGTGTATCATATCTCCTCTCTCTCTCCTAGGAGATGATTTGTACCAGTGCTTAGTGAGGAGGGGCCCAAGTGCTTAGTGAGGAAGGAGAAGAGGAACAAGGACTCAGCCCTCAGGAGCACACAGGGAGCTGTCAGGGCCACGACCCAGCATGTCAGCAGGAACGGAGGGCTCTCCCTCGGAGCTGAGGTCCCACACAGTCCTTGGTGGGTCTGTATCACCTTGCCCCTTGCCCGGTGAGGCTATCACGCAGCCCTGATTCTTCAACTCTTTGCACAGCCTCAGCCTAAACAAGACAGAAGACCAAGAGCTCGGTGTGACAGCCCTGTCCCCTCCTTGGAACAGAGCTCTGCCACATCCTCCCAGAGCTGGCACCAGTCTCCTCCCTGCCTGTTTTTCTTGAGAGAAAGGGAGCTCTAGCGGGCTCCTGGTCCTGCAGTTGTGACACTTTTTTTTTTTTTTTTTTTTTAACAGCTGTAATTAAGCCTGGGGCTCAACTTCTTGACAGAGCTAACAGATTCCTGTGAACCTGAATGCAGTTGTCAAAACAACTGAGGTGTGAAATTCCACATGTAAACTCTAAGCCCTGAAGCTTGTGACCTTGAAGTGGCCCTTTGTGGAATTCTCCTGTGTGTGGAGTTTCTCTTCTGTGTCTTTGCGTATAGATTTCCTACAAATGAAGCAGACTGTGACTGGAGTCCTGGTTCTGCTGTGGGCCATCTGGGTAGGCTGCTCTGACGTCAGCCATCGGTTCCACATTTGATAAGCAAGATTAGTGTAAGTTTGTGACCTTGCACTAGAAACCACAACTGCTCTCCTTTTCAAAAATTGGACTCCTGTTCCCTTCCCTGGCTGTTGAGTGGGCCCACTGTCACATGGGATAAAAATATTTCCCAGCACTCTTTGCTGCGAGAGGTAGTCATGTTGGGGTCTTGGTCTATGGAATGGCAGCATTGGGAGATGATGTGGCCTTTTAAAAGGGGGTCCAAGTGGTGGGGGGTCCTTAGGCCATGAGCATGCACCCTCAGAAGAAACTCCAACAGCCAGTCTCTTGGTTTCTGTTTGATATTGTGATAACTTCCTCACCAGCGCTGTTGTCCTGGTGTGACATCATCTGTTGTCAGGCCCTCCCTACGCTGTAAGCAGCTGAGTCAGATAGAAATATTACAGGTAGTCAGACAGCGCCAGGCACCCAATATAGAAGACAAGGTGACTTTACGATTTGGAAGAGACAGACAGACCCCCTGCTGTGGGCCACACCTCAAGACAAAAGAGGAAGCAAATGTAGCCACATACTGCCCTAGGAATGCGCATCAGAAACTGATATTCTAGATAGGTATCAATCACCTTAAAGGGACCCAAATGAGTCACTAGCCCAACCCCCAACAGGAAGAGACCCTGTCCCAGTATTCATGCCTGCTTGCTAGCTGTGTGACTCATTTCGCCATTCACGACTTGCTTCCCCATTCAGTATTAGATTTAATCAATTTTACCTGAGCGATGGTGCTTGTAATCTCATTGGCTGGCCATAGCTTTGTCCCACGTCACATCCACCAAAGCGAGTTCCCATGTTCTCCACCACCTTAGACCCACCTCACTGCATGGTTTTTCTCTATAAAAATCCCTGGAGGAGACAGCTGCCTGGGGACAACCAGTTCGGGGTCCCCCTTCTGTCCTTCTCTCGGACAAGAGCTTTCTTTCCCCCAGTAAATAGGCTCTGCTCATTGATAGATCTTTCATCGTGTCGCAGCAGAGAAACAGGCAGAAGGAAAAAGGGAAAGCGGCTTTATTTTCTTGGAGAACTCAGAGAGAATTTGGGGAACATAAGATCTATTTCTCTGGAACGAAGGGAGGCTGAGGCTTTTATGGCCTTTTGTCAGCGGTGGGGTTTGAGGAGGATGCATCTGAGGAGCTGACTGGGGCATTCCCTGAGGTTGTGGGACAGGTGAAAGGAAATTACACCCTGGGCTGAGCAGGAGAGGAAGTGGGGAGATGGTCTTTGGGAACATAAGCTGTTGTTTTAAGGCAGTGGTTCTCATCCTTTCTAATGCTGTGACCCTGCAGTGCAGTTCCTCATGTTGCAATGACCCCAAACCAAAAAATAATTTTGTTGGCTACTTCAAAACTGTAATTTTGCTACAGTTATGATTTGGAATGGCTTTAGGTGACCCCTGTGGTTCAGTTGTTTCACCCCTGCTGGGGTCACAACTCACAGGTTAAGAACTGCTGTTTTAAGGGCTTCAGCCATATTAGATGACCACCATAATGATTCAGCAGTTCATACTAGGGTCAGAACGTACCACACATAATCTCTGTTTGTTACTAAAATTCATTCTTCGGTTTTACAGAACACAGACTTATCCCAGGTCAGGTTGGGAGATCGGTTTTCCCTTTATCATTTGGAGGTCATCCACTTGAGCTCAGTTTTTACCACCTGTATCACCTGGACACTAAACTCATGGTATTCTCCTTCCCATGGCCTTGGAATCTCTAAAGGGATTTTAAAAAGTAAACCTCTTTTCTTTATAAAGTTCAGCTGCCTCAGGTATTTTGTTATAGTAACAAAAACTGACTAATACAGATCCTACAAGGCAGGCATGACCTTTTCTTTGTCCTTTCCTTCCTCTGCTTACTGGACTGTGGTTATGCTGTAGCATTTGTGAAGGTCTGTTGGACCAAGGAGAAAGTCACATCCTAAGGGCATGGGAACATTAAAAAAGAGCAACCTGGACTGATCAACACATCCTGGGAGCCAACTACCTCTGGACTTCTTCAATAACAGAGAACGCTAGGCTTCCTCTTTAGGCGACTGCTGGTTCATTTCTGTTCTTCATCCCAATCTGAAGTGACACCTGCTGTTGTGAGAGTTAAACAACTGTATTCTAGTTGACACTTAAATGCCATGCCTAGCCCACAGAAATCTACCTGGATGACATGACTATTGTATCATTTTTAAGGCCAGAACAGGAGAGCTGGTGCATCATAGTTGGGCAATCCAGTGCCTCATTTGTGACTTGACTTAGGGGCCGAAAGAAACCCCCAATGTAGCCCATTGGGCTGTGTACTTCCCTGGGGGCTATACTGCTGCCACAGTCTCAGGTGTGTGTGTGTGTGTGTGTGTGTGTGTGTGTGTGTGTGTGTGAATGCATTGACGGGCATCATTTTATCCCTAGGACTTTCATTGGCTGGAGCTAGCTCCGTTGCCAGGCAGCTCCGCCTCCTCCCATCTCTGCATCTCTGCTCACCGCTGGAGCCCGTCCTGGAGGCCTTGGGCTGAGCTACCAGTCCTCATCTTCCCCCCGGGCACACAGAACTCTCCACTGACGAAACTGGTCCAAATGAGCCCTTACTGCCTCTCTCATCCAGAAATTAAGACTCGACTGGCACAGTTCTGAGGGACACTGGGGAAGGACAGGGAGCTGGTTGCCCCATCCCTGGCTTCTTATAAGAAGAAAATTACACACAGAGCCCCACAGGACCCTGTGCTTTCTCCGCACTATATTTTTGCCCTTGTGTTTCCTGCCAGCTAAGGGGCTCCCACAGCCACACTGAAGATACCAGTATTTTCACGCGTTGGTTGCACACTGTGCTAGACAGGCCGAATGCCCTCCACATCTTCTCATAGTTCATCCTGATGCTGTGTGGAGCAGTGCCCACTTATAGGTATGGGCCCGGCTTCTTCCCGGAGGTCCATATGAACGTGGGCTCCACGGGCCCTGCTGGTAACAGAGACTTCCTTCCTGCAGCCTCCCTTTCCCTCTGGAGACTCTGCTTCAACCACCACAGCTGGAGTGGACTCCGAGACCCAGCTTCCCGAGGAAGGCTCGCTGTCCTTGCCCCAGGGGATGAGAATTTCAGTCTGGCTGACCTCAGAATCCCTTCCTCGAGCTGTCTCATGCAAACAGAAAGGGCTTTATTGTTCCATTTGATCTTAAAAATAATGTGTGCTCTTCCAAAAATGTACACAGAGAATAGTGTTCACATCACTGTCGCTCACGCCCAGGGGTGCACACAGGACCTCCCGCAGCAGCCACTGTGAGTGCAGGGGATAGGGCCGCAGGGCCAGGGCCACCCAGTTCCCAGGGAGCTTCCTGCTGGCTCTGCATGCGGGTCCTTCAGCCTAAGTTCTCTCGGTAAGGTCCCATGATGCAATGCTCTAAGGAAGGGGACCATCAGCATCCTATGAAATGATCAGACTCTCTCTGTTACTCTCATCCAAAGATGCTTTTTCACTTTCTCCCCAGAAAACAGACCTGTGGAGTGTGGATCACCTGAAAGCTGAGAGCTTCGTACTGCAACAAGCGGCGCGAGGCCCACGTTCCTCCATGACCAGCCCACAACAGACTGCCTCATTCCTCTCCACTTTCCCTGTTCCAAACACGGACGCTGCTGCCCTGGATACTCTGTAGTACAGTAAGTGAGACAGAGCACAGAAAGCCCCTACCACAGTCCCTGTTTCATGACAAGTGCTTACAAAATGCTAGGTTCCTTCTTCCATGACTCTGTTTTGTTCATGATCCTATGTTGAACTGTGTCTCTCCATTTTGGAGGGTCCAGGTGAAGCTTGAGATTCTCTGACTCCTTGGTTTATGGCACAGTCACGTTGTCTGGAAGCACCCACTGTGCGCCATTCACATTCATTCATTCATTCATCTCCACTGATCCTTCTGTCTCACTCTTTTCCTCTCCACTCTCTCCTATACACACACCAGAGGCCACTTAGCTCATCTGCTTGATGTGTGTCTTCTGTTTATATTTGTTTCCAGAAAACAAATGTTTGGTCTGTCTGTGTTTTTCAGTTTTTCATTTCTGTAAGGGGTTCTGTGTTGTGAGTCTCAAGCCATTTCCTGTCCCCCTCTCCCTGACCCCCCGTGGCACCATGACTTTAAGACCCATCAGTACCATCAGGCACACATCCGACACTACTCTATGGAATGCCCCATGGTGTGTCCCTCATAGTCTAATCATCTGTTTACTTCAGGACAGACACCTAGAGGGCCTCAGCTTGCTGCCACTGCAGATAGCAGGGAGTGTGCACCCTCATGCATGCCCTCGGTGTGTCATGGCGAAAAGTCCTCTGGGTTCAGTTCTCACGGACGTCACCTCTGCCCTCCAGAATGGCCCTGTTTTTCCTTCTCAACTAGTACCTTCTGGTGGAGCAAACACTAGCATGTACCCTCTGGTCTACTGTCTGGGGAGCTACAATTTGCCCATTTCTCTGCAAAGCATGCTTCCTGAGAAGCCAAAATTTTGATATTCAAGTGTCACCTGATAAAAATTCTAGTAGCTTCTGAGCATATTCTATCACCCCAGAACCTCAAAGTAAGCTCAGATTCACTGCTCTCTCTTGTACAACATAGGAGTTGTAGGAGGCGGATCATATTATCTGGAAAACCAACAGCAGAAAGAGTCCAGGACCTTGGATTCAAATCCTCGTGCCGCCTCTTACCCACTATGTGCCAGTAGGAACCTAGGTCTCATTTTCCTCAACTGTAAAACAAATACTTAAGGCAACATTACTCATTGTAATACCTGCTTCTTGTTCTCATCACTGGGACAAAATCCCTGATGCAAGTTCAAGGGGGAGAAGTTTAATGAGGCTCATGGTTTCAAAGATTCCAGTCCGTGATCCATCATCTCCAAAGCAGAACAATGATGATGGAAAGTTCTGGAGGAGGAAAGATGTTCATGGGGTGGAGATCAGAAACCGAGGAGGGAAGGAAAGGGACAGGTTGGAAAGAAGGAGGAGACAGGAGCAAGAATAGACCCTCTCAAGTCAGGATGCCAGGAACCTTCCTCAAAGCACACACTCCCCGCTTGCCAATTACCTTCTACAGGGCTGACCAGATAGCTCAGCAGATTAAAGCACCTGCTTAGGCAGATGCAACCAGCAGTTGGTTCGATCCCTGGCATGTAGTGCTGGCCCTGCTCCCAGGGTGTGCTGAACAGCGACTGAGACTGGGCGTGGTGGTGTATGCCTGTAACTGCAGTGCTCCAGAGACTGAAAATGGGAGGATCACTATGAGTCTGATCTGTGTAGAAAGACCCTATAGACCCTGTACTAAATGCATTAAACAAAATCACCTTGTACAAATTTCAGAATTGGAGGAAACATTTTAGATCTAATCCATAATGAGTGTCATAAGATTTAAGTTAGGCAGTGTACCAGAATGTCTTAGAACCCTGCCAGGCCTATCATTAATCTTGCCAAAAATATTGATGGTGGTCATGGTAATAACATCCTGTAGTGGTTGATACACTGTGTCAACTTGGCTGAATGACTCAGCAGCCTGGTTCCCTGTTGGTGGGAGCCCCGCCCTGGGGTACAATTGGTTCCTCCCTGGAGCGGGACCAGGGCCTGCCTAGGATATGATTGGCTTTCTCCCTAGAGCGGGATCAAGGGTCCACCCTGGGGTATGATTGATTCCACGCTAGGGCACAATGGGCCCACGTCAGAATGACTGAGCACAAAGAGACTTTTTAAAGGGCTGAGGAAGGAGTCAAGACTTCACTTTGTCGGAGAAGCTTCAGTCTTCGCATTCAGCCTGGACTTCATCGTCTGGCTTGGAGTGCGGACTCTTCAGCTTCCAGCTTGGATCTTTCGCCATCCGTCGGAGACTCTTCAGTGTCCATTACAGATACTTCAGTCTTCCATCGCAGACCCATCAGCCGACAGATAGAGACTTAATGGAGTGCTGCAGTGAAGTCCAGACCTCAGGATTGAATTCTTCAGTCCGGAGCGTGCAGACACCACTTTCATCTAACTCTGTGGCTGACTATTGTAAGTCAATCTTATAATTCCTTATAGATTGTATATTTTCTGTTAATATCCATTCCTTATATTATATTATATTATATTATATTATATTATTCCTATTCTTCTAAAAGCCTGACCAATACACATCCCAACACCAACAGCACATTTCCACACTCGGATGATCAGAGCGCCTGTGCTCACCTACTGGCTCACATTCATTCCTGCCCCTGAACTTTGCTGGCCTCTCTTAAGAAGACGCTAATGTATCAGGGGCCTGTGCTTGAAAAGTGGGCATCTATTGGATTCATAGACAACCTTCCACGGGGCTGAAGTGTAGCTCCTTGGTAGTTCAGGGACCTGGATTTCAATCCCACCATTGCAAACAGAACACCACACTTTCTAAGTGTTCAGAGCTAGGATTTTTGAGGTTGGATTCTTTGCTTTGCTCCCCACCCAATCCATTGTCCCCTGCCAACGTTTCAAAGGTCTATTGAGCTGGACGCATACTTTCCTTCTCGGTTGCCCGTCTTCTCCCAGACTTGCCAAGGTTTAGCTATTTTGCCATAGATGTCTTAATGCAGGTACTCTGTTTTTATTATTTGCTGCATATCCAACCCTAAGCTAATGAGACAGTATAACTTACTTTTAGAAACTTCCTCTATCCTGGCTACAGATAGGCTTTTTCTTAAACCAATTTCCCACTCTGAACTCCATTTTCAGCATATACATGTATTGCTGCAGTGCAGTGATTTCTGAACACCTATCATGGTCCTTGTAACGCATTTGGCTACCACAGAATAAGGACTCTCCTTGAAGAGTCAATCCATAGAAAACAGATATGGAACAACTAACTAGACAAGCACATTAAGTTGTTAAAAAGCTTCAATTCTTATTATCAGAGTAACATTCTCCAAAGGGAGTGCATTAGTCAGCTTTCTGCCCTGTAACAAAGCGCCCGAGAGAAGTCAACCTTAAGGGAAGAAGGGTTCGCTTTGGCGCATGGTTCCAGAGGCTTCTGGTTAGTCAGTTGCCCTGTTGCCCTGGGACCAGTAGGGATGTAGGAGATGATGGCAGGGACAGTGTAGCTGAGCAAAGTCACTCACCTCATGGTGAAAGAAAGAAGAAAGGGACCAGGAAGAGGCCAGTGTCCCACCATCTCCTTCAAGGACACACCCCAGTGACTTACTTCTTTCCACTAGGCCCCATCTCCCCATGCTTCATCACTTCCCAGTAACACCAGCCACTGGGCAATCTTCAGTACACAGCAGTTAGAGGGCACTTAAGGTCCACAGCATTACAGGGAATTATGATGATTGTATTATAATCTATTTTGATACACTCATACATGCACATAGGCATGTGTGCACACACAATACGGAAAGAGACATGCTGAAATGTGTTTTTCCTTGAGTTATAGATGTATTGGGCAGAATACATTCAATTACAAGTCAAAACTCAACCTAAACTTACTAAGGAAATTTTCTGTGTTGTGTATTATCTTATTACTCTTCTCTCGTTACTTAGACAAATACCCAACACACAAAATGAGGGAAAGAAAGGCTTATTTAGCTCACAGTTACTGGAGGTTTCAGTCCAAATTCAGCGGGCTCCAAGGCAGAGCGGCACAGGGGAGAGGGCAACCTTCCATGGCAGTGGGCAGAGAGCAAGAGCTCAGGGAAAGCTAGCTACTCAAGCAGCTAACTTCTCTTCCTTCCTTACACTGAAATGTTAATCACCTGCCCCAGGGGAAGTGCAGTACCCGTTTTCACAATAATTAATTCCAGAAGCTTCCCCATAACTGCATGAGGCTTTGAGGGGACACCTATATACAAACCATAACATGTATTGAATGAAACCATATGAAATTGTCATTTTAAGCAAAGTAATGTCAAATATAACCAAGTATATTGATTTGACATAATAACTAAAAAGCCTACAGGCACTATCTTCAGGTATAGTTGGATCCAGGGACTCAGATAATGTTAGAAACTCATTACTTCACATGCACCAAAGATATTTTCCTCTCAGAATTGACTTCTTTTGAAGACAAATTTACTGCATGGACTAGAGCAAGAATGCCCCTAAATGCTCCCAGGCTCTTTGAAGCTTAGGACAAGGAGAAATAAAACGTCCTCTTGTAGTGATCTCAGGGAAAGTTCTGGGCAATTGTCTTACTAGCTGGGATTGGTTGTTCACGTTTCTGGGAACCAATCACAGTGATCAGGGCTGTTACATTCTGGTTGGCTACTTGGCATCACATGCTCCCACAGTCCTCCCCTCCCCTCTTCCAGTCAGCTTCACCCCGCCCCCCCCCCGCCCCCCAAGTCAGCAGGATGGAGGAGCTCTACCCTGATGCTTTGTTTACAGAGTGGGGACATATGGCTCCCTGGAGGAAAACTGCAAAATTTGAGCTCTGCTACTAGATGTAACAAGAAAAAATGGCTACCTCAGGAGATTTCAGGCAGGTTTTTTTTTCCCCCCTTGCTTTATTCATTTATTTTCTTTTGCAACTCTGCATTTTCTAAATTTCTACAATGAACTTGAATTGCTTGCAAAAAATTTTTTTTCAAGTTATTAAAAAGAAACCCAAAGGTATTAAGAATGGAATTTGAACACAGATGAGGCCTGGCTTTATTCCAGACCGATAATGGCTTTCTTTGTGAGCCCTTCCAGGTACAATTTGCATGTTAACCAGAGTAAAAATGCTGTGGCTCTGAGGAAAGTGTAATGAAAGGATTTAAGGCACCGAGGAAGCCCTCGGGGCTCCAGGCCATTGTCTGTGTTTGTGTGCATTCTATTGCCACAAAATGGTGTTGGCCTCAAAGAGCTTCCCACTGGATTAAGTGAACAACCTCGGGAGCAGTGGCCAGCTCCAAAGCTGTGTCCTCACTTGGAAGGTGGAGCTCATAGCAGGATAATTCCTTCTTTACAGAATTGCTGTGACATCCTTGTCAGCACAGGTTCTGGACTTTGTTCTAAACAGTGGCCACATCAGTCCTTGCTTCCCATAATGTTCTCTTCCAGGCAGACTGCGTAGGTAGCAGTGACGACAACACAGCATTTGGGACCTAGCTGAACTGAATTTAAAGCCAGCTCTGCCCTGTACTAGCTGTATGTGGCCTCAGGCAGGACATGTAATCTCCTACCACCTCAGTACCTTTACTTGGAAAATGGGCCTAGAAATGGTCTGCAGAGAACTGGCGAGATAGCTCAGCAGACTAAATTGCCTGCTTGGGCAAGCCCAGGGACCATGGTTCGATTCCCTGGCACCACAGGCTGCACCAGCCCCACCCCCAGGGTAGACTGAGCCATTCAGAGTCCAGGCATTGGTGGTGTACCCCTGTGATCCCAGCTCTGGGGAGGCTGAAAGCAGGAGGATCACTGGGTGGACTCTCGATAAATGTTCTCATTCCCTTTCTATTGGCTTTTGGACCCAATTATTCCTAGAAGCATTGATAGAAACCATAGCTATGTAGTTAGTGACTATCTTTTATAATAATATTTGCATGCATAGCTGTGATCACCATGTAATGCAATGTGAAGACAGCAAGTTCACACATAGCCAGAACATTGTTAGGTGATTTTTCAAAGGTTGATTTACTTTTCCTGCTTTTTTTTTTTTTTAAGTAGTGCTCTCAGCTATTTCACAATGATAAACTGCCAAAGGGTAGACTTAGATAGAATTTCCTTATATAGGCTGATGCTTCACACCATGATTTCTCCATATCCATCTATATCTGCCTATCTTTCTATCAACCAATCTATCCATGTAAAATATCCATTTATTTGTTTTCCTGCCCATCCACCCATCTATTCAACACAACCCTAGTTCTGGATTTTGGGTACACAGGGATAAGTAAGACAAATGCGTTTTCAGACCACGTGGCACTTACCCTGGATTCTTGTAAGTGGGATACACCTGGAAAAGTTGGGGCTAAGCACTGTTTTGGGGCTCGGCTTTACACCCAGCCAGAGCCTGGACCCAAAATGCTACAGACTAGATCACAGCAGCCTTGGCCTCAGCCCTGAGCAGACTCCAGCCTTTGCTCTTTATGGAAGTTGCTACTCCCCATGGACACCCACTCCGGGGATCCATGAACCAATCAAGAAGGGGCATCAAGTACGGGTTGAGAGCGCTGGAATCCTACGGAAAGATGCTGAATTTCTTACAGATAGAAATCTTGAGCCATAGATTGGAAATTCAAACATGATGTGCTCTCCTTTGTATCTCAGATTTAAGACTGTGTAATCATTTATGTCCAGTTGTTCCCGCAAAGTATCATGGGTGGGGACTTGCAGAGTTTGAGACTTGAATGATGATCCACTGGGATTACATGTTTTCCTACTGTTGGGATTATGGTCTGAGTAGCGCTGAGACTCTGGGTGTGGCCTGAGGCAGATAGGCAAAGGCAGAGAGCCTGATGTAATTTAAAGAGAGACAGAGAGACACACAAGCTGTTGCTCTCTGCTCCCCTGTTTCCTCGGTTGCCTCTGTCGCGATTATTGCTGTTCTGCCGCCATGAACTGGATGCTCTCTGTCCTGTTCCACTCAGCCTTGGGCCAGCTGAATATGGACTGAAACCTCCAGTAACTGTGAGCTAATAAACCTTTCCTTGCTTCATTTTGAGTGTTGGGTATTTGTCCCAGCAACAAGTAAAAAGTAACTAAGACAGACTGAGTCTATGCCCTCTTTGAATAAATCTCCGCCCTCTTTTCTTTTGCTTTAGCTACTGCACCTGGGGTTTTGGTAGAGCCCGGATGCCCGGAGCCTCAGCCCATGAGGATTATCTTGCTTAATCCTTGCAACAAGCAATGCTGTGTGGTCAGATCTATGCCCGACACCATTTGAGAGATGAGAAAATAGAAGATCAGAGAGGCGAGGTGGCTCGTCCTGGGTTACAACATTGGGAAACCCCAGAGCTGAGATTTGCACCCACAGATTATCGAAAAACAACAGTGGCAGAGACGCATCCCAAAGGATAAAGAATGCATCTACGAGCAGAGGGGCACAAGACTGCATCTTACTTGCAGCTCCGCTTGGGAGAAGAGATGAGCCCAGAGGTCTTGTCCTTGCTCTCCTCAAACGCATCAGGCCCTCCGTGCTAGAGACCAAAACAAGGGAGGGTCTCTCTGCCCAGCTCACACTAGACTCATCATGAACACTTCCACCCCTGGCTGTGCTGCCATCAAGACTGGGACCTGTTCTAGCAGCAGCCAGGATAGGGGCCTATTTCTGCAGACAGATTACCTGTCTACCACACGAGAGTCTTGAGTTATGAGCATAGTTTTATAGCCCTTAGCCTCCTACAGCTGGAACCATCAGGACTTTTGAAAACTTAGTGATGCAACATCATACGCAGCATCTCCTTGGTGGGAGACACAGGACAGGGTGAGACCGAGATCTGCAGGGAGATAGAGACAGGGGCTCATGGCCAAAGACTTCCAGGTAGGGTGATTTCATTGTGTGACTTCCAGCCAACACATCCCCTTCTCTGTACTTTACTTTTCCTCCTAAACCAGCTTGGGTTCTCCAGTGCATAGTGGATGTAGAACTCCACATTACACAAATGTTCTTTGTTGTACACCACCTCAAGCCTTTTCTTTCAAGATCCCAAGACTTTCTCATCAATCTGCTACTCTCCAGTAGCGGGTGCCCCAGCTAGCAGATAACTAGGGTGTGTGGGTGTGTGTGTGCACAGAGTAAGGAAGGCACTCATAGATGGGTGCCCAGTGCAAGAGGACACGGCTGCAGATGCTGACCCATTGCAGGAGTGAGTGGCACATTCCTCCTCAAGGCTGGGTCTCCCTGTATCACCACACGGTCTTCCTCACCCCGGGCCCAGCTGTCAGCTCCTGATCTGAGAAAGCTGACGAGATTGTCACTTTGGGGTTGAGCTGATAAGCCAGTTGCTTCCAAGTGATCGCCAGGAAATACAGAAGAGAATCCAGGGACATCCCCAGGGGTGGTGGTGAGATCCTGAGTTGAAGAAAGGAGGAGACCAAGGAGAATGGTGGCAGATAAACTTATGTCGCTTGAATCACAGGCTTCCATAGCAGTGTCCCACAAAGTGGACACATTTAAAACCATGATAATCTATGATTTAGCAATTGCAAATATATCTGTTTTCATTCCTTAGTTATGAATGGAATTTTTGTAGTACACACCGAAAACCTTGAAATGTACTGTGAGGGGGTTGCCAGCTGGTGGTCAGCTTGCTGTACCCAGCTGAACTGAGTCAGCCCGGCGGCGGTGGGTGAGGGGCGCCACCCGAGGACTGTTGGCAACAGCACTGGAGGCAGAACTGATGAAGAAAAAGTCAGTGAGGCCGTTGGGAGCCGGTAGAAGCGGTTGGGGAGCTGTGGGAAGCTGCGGGTTCTCTGGGGCTGTTCTGCTGGGAGACCCAGTCGTGCTGGCTGTTCTGATGAACTCGGCCGTTCTCCTGGGGAGGAACTCAGGACCTCGTGGTTGCAGAGAATGGCTATAGCTGGGGGAGCGCTGATCCTCGCTTTGAGCATCACTTCCTGGCTCTGGAGGGAAAGATAGTGTTCAGTCTCCTGGAGGAACTTGTTGGGTCGCCCTTCCTGATGGAACCTTGGCTTTCCTCAAACTCACAGAAGCTCAGGACCTCGCTGTGGCTGAGAACGGCTGTGACACTTCTCTGGGGAGCTGTGGTTCTTGCCTTGAGTGCAGATCCCTCAGCCTGCTGGCACAGGCCCTTCAATCTTGCTGGCACAAATTTTCTAGCTTCCACCACTGACCCTTGGACCTTGCCAGAAAGATACATGAAACAGGCCTGCATGAGACATTGCCGTGGGCTCTAGGCTCCCAGCTGGGCTCGTGGAAGGCGTTGCTATGAGCTCCAGGTCTTCCTCTGGACTCATGCAGTATATTGCGGTAGGATCCCAACCCTCAGCTGGATTCTTCAGCCTGTAGTGTGTGCACAGATTTCCTGCACTCTCTTTTTGTATATGATTCTTTGGGTGACTATTAGAAATAGTAAAATATATGCCCTGTACTGTACTGTTCCCTTTATAAAACCCCAAACTATGACTTGTGCACTTTTCCTTCTAGGAAGTTATCCTGAAGCAAAAAATAGACAAGTACAAATATTAGCATTCATTCCAGAGTCACTTGCAATGGTGAAAATATGAAAGTAACACAAATGCCCAACCAGGGAGATTA
>PVJA010036270.1:0-21219 GCA_004027025.1 Myocastor coypus | reverse complement strand
GAGACAGACTGGAGCTCTAGCTGTTGCTGCTGCTCTGCTGCCCTGATTGACTGGCTGCCTCTGCTGCCATTTTGCTGCTGTTCTGCCTCCATGAACTGGATGCTCTCCACCCTGCTCCACTCAGCCTTGGGCTAGCCGAATATGGACTGAAACCTCTATGAACTGTGAGCTAAATAAACCTTTCCTTCCTTCATTTTGAATGTCGGGTATTTGTCTCAGCAACGATTAAAAAGTAACTAATACAATAATATAATTATAATATAATTAATAATGTTCTTCAATTGTGGTCATTTTTGTGTTTTCCAAAACATCTTTCAATACTATTTGTAGGGTTGGTTTTTTGGGGCATGTATTTCTTCAGTTGTTGTTTGTCACGAAAGTATCTTATTTGTCCATTAGTTTTCAAGCATGGTTTTTAGCAGAAGGTAGTCTAGGTTGGAAGATTTTTTTTCTTCTGGGACTTGAAGTTTTTCACTTCAAACTCTTCCTGACTTGGTGATTTTTTTTTTAAGTTGTCCACTGCAATTTTGATGGGCTTGCCTTCATAGGTGGTCTGATTCTTTTCTCTAACAGCTGTTTGTATTTTCTGCTTGAACTAAATTTCTGGGATATTGATTTTTTTGGTGTGTGTGTGTGGGGGGGTAGTAATAGACATAGAACTTAAGACCTTGGGCTTGCCAGGCAGGCAGTTATTCCAGTTAGCTATCTCTCTAGTCTTGGGATATTGATTATTATATGTCTAGGTGTAGATCCCCTTTGATTATGGCTGATTGGAGTTCTATATTTTCTACTTACTGTATGTGAGATTCTTTTCCTATGCTTGGAAAATATCCTTCTATTCTTTCTTCATGTATTTAGTACAAGGCCTACAGGGTCTTACTACACAAATTAGACTCATAGTGATCCTCCTGCTTTCAGTCTCTCAAGCACTGGGGTTACAGGCATGGACCGCCGCGCCGAGTTTCAACATGAACCCCTAAACAGACACTTTAATCTGCTGAGCTATCTGGCCTGCCCTTCTTATCTTCCTTCTGCCAATACTCGTTTTATATCATTTGCGTTAGACTCCTGCTTCTCCGTTAATATTATCAATCTAATATTGTTTTTCTCTGTATTATCTTGCAGCTTCTAAATTGTTATTTCCTATTTTCTTGTTATTTCCTGATGTCTTTCTTTGGTAATTGTTAGATGCAATGCTCTCTTAAACTCTATATGCACTTTCATTGACGGGGTCTTGCTAGCTACCAACAGAATTTCTGATTCCTGTTTTCAATGAAATTTTTAATTTTTGAATATCTCCTTGAATCTGTTTCAGTCATTGTAATTTTTTACTATATTTTTCATTCCAGTTTTCATCATTTTCTTATGCTTCTCTATTTTTTTAACCTATGTCTTCTTTTGATACACCGAGTAATTCTTTCTTTCTTTCTTTCTTTCTTTCTTTCTTTCTTTCTTTCTTTCTTTCTTTTGTTACTGGGGATTGAACTTAGGAACCTTTGCTTGCCAGGCATGCTTTATTCTGCTGAGCTATCTTCCCAGCCCCCCTCTTTTTTCTTATATGACAGATTATTTGTGTTCTGATTTCCTTAATGCCTAATGAAATTGTTTCTTTACTTCACTTTCTTTCATTCAGAAATTTCAGGTATTTGACTTCTAAGTTGTGCTAGGTCAGTGTCTCCTAGACTGGTTCTGGCTGGGCTGGAGCTTTGTGATTGTATTTGGCTTCCTTATGTTGTCATTTAATATTTCGTTTTTTAAGAAGTTTGTTTTCTGTGATGATCCATCATATTTTGGTAGTATGTAACTATATCACTAGCATCAAGGCTTCTCTAGGAATATTCTATTCTTCAGAGGTCTTTTGTGTATAGAAAATTCTTGGTTTGTAGTTGTCCCATCATCCCGTCTTTCAAATTAATCGAGAGTGGAATGTTGGTTTGTGTTTGGCTCAGTCTTCATACTTCTGGTGTAGAGTTCTGGTTGAGGTTATGACTTCAGAGCCTCCAATATTGTTACATCAGGGAGAACCACTGATTATAACAGAGGCAATGTGCTCACTACAGTAGTACAATTGACAATAATGATAACATCTAGCATAATTTAGAAATCTACAAACTGTGCTAACTATTGATCTTGTACGTTAGATCTTAGAGGCAAAGTCTACAGTTATATAACAGAAGCAATTGTAAACTAGGAGTTTGTGTACCAAGTGTTTTCCTTTTGTTTGAATGAATGTATCCTGTGCTATGAGCATTTAGGGTGGATCTTGTGTAAGATAAAATTAATTGGAAGAGAGGTATCAACAAGGTTGAAGACAAAGGATGATCATGTGAGGCTTGGGTCCTTAGCAAAAGGGTAGAAATAAAGAATGAAAAAAAAATCACAGTTCTTTCCCATGTTTGGTGCCTGTCCCATGGCACAGGGGGTTGGGCCAGGTACACAGGTTCTTCTAGACAAGCAGGTTGCGGGGTCCCAGGTGCTTCCCTTGTCCATCCTGTGGTGTAGGGTGAATCTTCTTTCCTTCTTCTTTTCTTCGTGTTCCTTCAAAATTTTGAAGTAAAAAAAATTCAAGCAAAATCTCGGACTTTTTCCATGGGAGATATTTCCATTTGCAACCCTTTCCCGTGATTCTTCATGCTCAGAAATAAACATGCACGGAATTGCTACAAGAATGCATCGGAAGAGCAACTGAGTCCTCAAGCTGGATGGATTCGTGGGACTTTATTTCTTAGATTCTGAAGCTGCTATTCCACTCTTTTTCCCAATTTTCTGAATAGGCAACAAGAAAAAATCCTTCAGAATTATGTAGGTTAAAATCAAACAGTGAGCACAGATTCTCTTCTTGTTGGCTGGTCTTGGGCAAGGCAGTTCACCTCTTGGAGGCTCAATTTGCTAACAATAACAGTAAAGATAAGGCGATAACAATAATGTTGAAAATAACTGCCAGTTCCTGATCATTTGTGCCAAGAACGGTGCCAAGCGCTTTATAGCTCCTCACTTCATTTCTACAATGAAGCATGCATTATGGGAACACTATGGCGTTTAATTCTAAAATAATTCCAGGTAACTACATCCAGAGCTTGCAGCAAAACTGCAGTCACTGGTGAAACCCTCATTTCTTGCCCCTCTGTGTAGTCTCTCAGCAGTGTTTCTTTTTGCTACGCATCTGTCATGAAACAAAAGGCTCTCCTGGTCGAGAACTCCAGGCATAACAGAATTTCATTTCTTCCCCTTCCCAGCCACACTCTGCCTTTTTCTTAACTCAGCTGGTGTTCATTTGGCTTTTTTCCAGTCTGTTTTCTAACTTGATTTACCCAAGGATTTGAGTGGTCTGCATTAACTCATAGGAATTTGTGCGTTCTTAGATAGAAACCTGTTTCACTTATTTTCCCTACATAAGAAAAACAATAACAAAAACTTACCTGAAATCATATCGACTTAAATGTTTCCATTTGCTCACAATGTCGTGGACCAGGGGCTACCTTAGAAATTCTTCCCTGAGAA
The DNA here is from genome assembly GCA_004027025.1 of Myocastor coypus. Lineage (NCBI taxonomy): Eukaryota > Metazoa > Chordata > Mammalia > Rodentia > Myocastoridae > Myocastor > Myocastor coypus. The sequence continues at coordinate 17,718 of PVJA010036270.1, read as the reverse complement.
GACTGGACCTGGTTGTTGTACCCTTGGTTGTGGGGTCCCAGGCTGAAGAGCTGCTCCTGACCCATTCTTCTAGAACCCAATTCTGGCTTTCCCAGCAAAGAAGCCTAAGAAAGGTGGTTTCTTAACTGGCTTCTGTACTCAAGATGTGTGAAGAAACAGTCACCGAACACAGTGAATGCTTCTGTAAAAACTGGAATTGCAGTACTGTTCTTCCATATTTTAATGGCAAAGCAGTCACAGGTTTGGGAAGGATTCTTGAAAAGGCAGGAGAAGAGCTGGTGAGATAGAGGACTAATCACTTTCTTAGGAAAACGCACAGACCAGGGTTTGATTCTGGGCACCACATGAAGCACCGGTCCCATCCCAGGATGCACTGAGCCAACCACTGAGACTGGGCGTGGTGATGCATGCCGCAATCCCAGTGCTAGGGTGGCTGAAGACGGGAGGATCACCGTGAGTCAAAGCCACATACAGAACAAAACCCATTCAGAGTCCCACTCTGCAGCCTTCTTAAAAACACAAGCGCTACAGAGGCCAGAAAGACCTTTGAAAGCTGTCCTAGGCCGGGGGCGGCTTCATGAAGAGGGTACCTGGGACGAAGGGTGGCAGGATGAGCTGGCACCCGACGAGCAACCCAAGCCACCACATAACCCGTGAGCGCTAAGCACACAGTGGCTCGCTTGGGGTTACCGTGCATAGAAAAAGACTCCAGCAATGACAAGAAACAAGGCCATCTCTAACAGACCCTTTGACCCAAGTGAGAAAAGGCCAGAAGAAGTAGGCCCCAAAAGCCATCAAAATTTTCCCTGTCTAGAACAAAATGGAATGTCCCAGTTCAAGTTATAAATCTTTCTTCTAGGCTCCCAAGAGCAAGAGCAATGGGGTATTATGTGGGCAAGCTGAAAGACAAATGAGCATTTCTTCTGCACCAGGAAATCATTTAGCAATTACACAGCACAGCCATAGAGGAATCTCACCTGCTTTGTGCCAACTCAGGCTCTCAGGGGTGTCATAGTATGGGAGTTTACCTGTGCTTTCCCTGGCAACAAGCTGTTCCTGAGCTGTACGACCCTGATGGAGAAGAAAGATTTCCACCAGTTCTGAGGAAATGATGACTCACAGTGTTTTAGTTCTCCTGGGATCTTGGCAGAGATGAAGCGTGATCTCACAACAGCTGCGAGATGTGCCTGCGCTGCCTCAGTGCGTGGTCGGCCACCAACAGCCAATGGGAGTGCAGGGTTATGATTCAGTTGCGAGGGCTCTAGCTGAGGCAGCCCAGCTCGGGGTTCTGCACTGCATTCTGGGAGTAGCAATGAATGTCCTCACTGTTCAGTGTCAGGCCATCTAGCTGCATGTGCTGACCAGAGTAGCTGAAACAAGACAAGTTTGGCAACGTGAAAACGTTGCTGAATTTGGGAGATTTCTTTTTCAAATTTCAGAGCCAAAGCCGTTACGTCATGTAAGCCCCAAGTGAGCTAAATGCAATATTTAGTCTGACATGGATCTCTATAGTTATCTGAATTCATGGTGACTTTGCTGGCATGGCTGCTGCTGGCACGTTCTCACAATGACTTGGATTTGGAAGGGGCATAATTTGGGCAGCTAAGGGGACACCAGGAACATGCTGGTTTTATAGTACATGTGCAGATGCCCAAGAGTAGAATTTGATTCACACTGTTATTTATTTCTCTCTGGCTTGTGGCATCTTCATTAATTTCACCAGAAATTTAGGAGAGCATACGCATCATTGAATATCTAATCACAGAATTTTAGGACTTCAGACACTTGAAGGCCATTTTTTTTTCCCGCTACCTCAGTTACTGGTTAAGATGTTTATTAATCAGGATGGCTGAGTATGGACCAATAGAAAGGACTAAAGTATGTACAGGGCAAGAAATGACCTATACCACTAAGTCTACTGCCTGTACTAGCTAGTCCGTTGTTCTCTACCAAACTATTATAATCTGCAAGAAAAATAATGCTCAGAGAACTTATCAGATATAAATGAGCTCAGGTAAATAGTTGTTAACAAATGGGTACAAGAAACTTTCTTTCTTTTTTTGTTTGACTCACTAAGACAGGGAGGACCAGTGGAAGAATCCTTGGTTTGATCAGGGTTTATGTGTAATATCTACCAGATACTGTGATGTTTAACATACAAACCAGAGAGGACAGTGGGTCCGTATATATTGAGTCTTCCTCTGAACTTTAATTGATTCACGTACCTGACTTTCAGATACTTATATATTTTTCATGGCTTGGTTATTAAATAAGATTATCTACTCTACAGGGAGAGGGTAGATTGAAAAGGTTTGTAGCGTTATTGGGAGAGTAAGTACTTGCAACATGCTTGGCATATATTCATCAATTTAAGTGATTTACACATGTCGTGGCCTCTGTGTTTAATGCTTATTCCTGTTTGCAGTGCTTAAGCATAGACTTCTGCATTGTGTGAAGAATTTTCAACAAATCCTCTTCTTTTTGGTTTCAAAGAACTTCCTGCTGGTTTCCACCAACTGCATCTGTGTGTTGAAGCCTCTGCTTTCTGATCCTCAGATCACAGGTTTTATCCCTCACGTGCTACACCTCTGTTTGCTGCCTGCCTTGAGCTAGTGAAGTCTAACATTTTCTAGACTTTGTGAGAAATAAAAGGAAATACAAGACAAGTCCACGTGCTAGAAACATGCCCAGTCCTGAGTGGAAGTAACGCTGGCACTTACACCTTGGAGTGATTTCCAAAGTGCGTGCTGTAGAAAAGTGATGGGTTTCCATGGTACCTGTGGACAGACAAGTTAGGGAAAGTGGGTGCAATGTTCTGATTAGCTATAGCACTCCAGTGACCTTTACCACCTACTGAAACTTGTGAAAATCTAAAGGGGACATAAAATCATGCTATGCAGTGACATTGGAACGCTATTTTTTTTTTTTTTAAACTGAAATGCTTACTTCTGTTTATCAGCACATTAGTATTTTCCAAAACTCATTTTGGAAAAATAGATTTGAGGGCTCAGAATGAAAAACACCCAGGCACTTATTACTCCCTGCCACCAAACAACTATGTGGTACTGGGCACATTAACTGAGGTTTCTGGGTCCCCACTTTTGAGCAGGGATCATGACACTTAATATTGCTACACTCTGCATATGGAAGAGGAGAAGAGAGAGAAAGACAATGTGAAAGTCATTTTGAGAAGTCAGCTTGGTGTGTAACTGCACCTCTATTGCCTGTAAACTGGAGAAAATAAGTGATTTAGGCAACCAGTTTAATGAGAGATCTCTGCTGAAGCATTTCCCATGATGGTGATAAGAATTTGGTAAAAAACTGCTTTCCAGTAAACATCAAAAGAAGAGCTATAAATTGTCTGACCAGGAGCATGGTGCTTATAAACTTATCAATGTCTAAAAAAATTATAAACTGGTTTTGGCACTATTACTCTGGCAAATTGGTGGAAAATTTTCAGAAGCAGATGGGCCATCGCCTCTAAGTGGTTTCCCATAAAATTGTTTTCTTATGTACAAAGAGGCCACATGATGTAATCCCTGGCTTGCCTTCATTAAAAAAAAAAAAAATAGTGTGCTTCATTTAACTCCCAGTGTACATTCAATTACTTCTTTTCTATGAAGAGGAAATCTGTAGTAGCTTTTCATTTCTTTACTGAATCGTGAAATAAACAACAAAGTAATTATCAGTCCAATGAAGTGCATTTTCCAGTTTGTTAAATAAACAGTTTCAGGAGAACACTAGTCTTTCTACTATGTCCCAGGGAAGTCTTTACCGTTAGGATGGATTGAAAGCTTCCCAAACATATTTGTGGTGTCTTGACTTGTGTTTTTAACTGTGGTTTTTCCTAGAATGTTGTCATCACTAGCAGGGCAAACCAGCATCTGGCTCGTTGATGACCCTTGGAATGAGGGCAAAAACAGTGGGCAGGAGGAGAAGGCCAGGGGGAAACCTCAGGGACGCTCAGTGACCAGCGGGGGCCGGTGGTGGAATGGGGACAGGCAAGTCGGTTCTGTCTTCCTAAGTTACAGCCCTGTGAGAAGTAAGAAGGCCAGATTCAGGGCTAGTTCGACAGGAATCTTAGCTTTTTCCCTTGCGTGTATAAGATTCTGGGCCAAAGCACACTGTGCTTGAACCTTAGTTTTCTATTCTGTAAAATGGACAAAACATGAAATCTTTCTGAAGTTGAAAGAACAGTTACACAAGACAATCGATTAGTAACTGGCTGACACACCGTATGAACTCAGTCCTTGTTCACTCAGAAGAAGAGCTGAGAAATTCTCTCTTACTGTTGGAGGGTAGCAAGATTCATATGGTTCCTTGCTCCCGTTTTCTTGCGTATCATTCATTTTAAGGAGAAATCATGCCTTTTGCAGCACTGGGCATGAAAAAAAAATAATTTCAGAGTGCAATGTTTATTGAAAATACCCTGAATATGCACTTTCTTGCACAGATGGGCCCTCTGGATGGGACCAGGAGCTGCAGCATGTAATTCTACCTTGGGGGACCACCCAGAAGAAGCAGCTGGAGGAGCAGCTGGGCCCCGGTCTCTGCCTGGGGAGCCACGAGGGTCCTGACCCACATCCGCTCTGAATACCTGCTGTCATCCTGGAGTGCAGCTCTAGGAAGCAGGCCCCGCAGTTGAGCCATGTGTCAGAAGATTACCTATCTTCACAGATTTTCGCTTATTTCGGTCAGGGACTCCGGCTACCTCTCGGGATGTAAGAACTGCTTTCTTAGATTTTGTCGTTCAGTACCACTTGCTTAAATAATTCTTATGAAATGAACCATTCCAGAGATTAATGAGCATAAGTTTTAATGATGCTAAGTGAATCCCTCAAATATTTACTCTCTAATAAAGGATTTGTTCACAGACACACGGCCAGAGTGAAATACCCTCAGGCTTAATGCCACCCCGGAAACACCCAGATACAAATGTTAGCAGTGAATCAGGTAAGGCTCCTAGAAGACCTGATATCCACAATGAAACTGAAGGTACATCAGGTGCTGTTACTGTGACTCTAAGCCACTAAGCGGGACAGCACTTTTCTGAATGTTACTTTCCCATTAAGTTATATGAGGATAAAGGTATGTCCTATAGGATCCTTGTGAAAGACAAATGAGGAGATGATAGCACAGTGTAAAATGAAACACCATGGTGACACAAGCGCTTCAGCTATAGCTACCTAGTCCTTGTGAAAACTTACTACTTTCTATTATTAATAAAATTTGGTGCAGGGAGACAGTCCCATATACCATTTGCCTTTGGTAACTTAAGTTTTATAGCAGAAAAGATACTAATTCAGAAATCAAGTGGTGTATTTCTGTTTTGAAAAATAAAGAAAAGATGCCAGAAGATGGAAATTGGTATGTGGGGAAATGACTTGATATGCTCTTCAAAATTTCTTTACATTTAATATATATTAAAAAGTATATTTCTGACAAGAGGACGGTTCTGTTCTGCTACTAGATACACTTTGGTAAATATCAAGAAATCCTTAGCTTTGCATTTGGTTGTCCATTTAGATTACAGACATGTCTTCAATTACTTTCTCAGGATGTCATTTGTGGTGTTTGTGTGCAAGACTATTTTATAAATTATGTGGTATCTGTGAAGGCTTTGGGAAAAATCGGGCTTTCTCTAGGACTTCAGGGGAGTGAAATGAAATAGCTACTTTATTCTTTTTAGGCTATACAAAGAATAATTGACGCAATCAGAGAAATCTTTAACTTAATTGCTTTTTAATTGAATCTCTTTCAAAATTTGCTTTTTTTCTGAAATTCAATATTGGTTTCTTGGTTACGTTGAATTTATTTACCTGTTAGTGCATCTGAAATGAAGCCTTCATTCTTTATTGCAACTGAGAGTTTCAAAGTCAATAAAACCTCTTGGATGTTCTTGTTTGCGGTCTGTCTTTTACAGACCCATAACTGTGTAAGTCCAAAAATTCAAAAATAATAATATAATATGTCCAAATTTTCCATGGTTAAGTTGTGATGTACACCCATGATCTCTTGTATCTTAGTCTTTAGTTAGACAATAAATATGGTTGGTAGAATGTAAGGCAAAGTAATTTTAGAATGTAGTTTACACATGGGATGATTTCATGAACATTTGGTATTGTGATATTTCTAGGATAAGGAAAGTTATTTGGGCATGAAACTGTTAATAAGATTTAGCCCAATATATTTAGATACTTGAAGCTAATTTCCTCTGTAAGTGACTGGCTTTTCTTCTCCCATTTGTTGGGTTTATAGAGCGGCAGTCAAACATTTCATTTTGTTGAAACCACTAAGCTCCAGCAGACCAAACTCTTAGGCTGTGTTGAGCCCAGTGGCTCAGTTTTTCCTTTTAGATTTCATAAGAAGTATTTCTCATACTTAGAGTCTTACACCGCATTTATAGTTAAGGGTTTCTTCATTGTCGTGGCCACACTTTCTACACCATATCTACAGTCACTACAGAAAAACCTGGGGGATGAGGCGCTCTGAGCAGCCTGACCTGTTTTCTCTAATTTCATGTATGTGTGGAAAGCGCAGACAGCACAGTCATGTGGTCATGAACCCAATGCCACCGTCTGTAGTAAAACCTGCCTTAATTATAACCCGTGTGGCTTGTGAAAGATTTAAGAATGGGCTGCATTATGATGGGTTGGCATAGCCTCTGTGAACGGCAGTGTGATCTATGTGTTAGGGACCACGAGATGGCATCTACATAATCTGTGAGTCAATTTTCTTTCTTCGGGTTTTGGCATTCCTTTGTCTCTAAAAGTTTATGCCTTGCACTAAAGCAAGTGGTGCTGCTCAAACATATTTGTTATAGTATTGTTTATGTTAGCAAAACTTCGAAAACAATAAAATACATGCACTTTCGTTTGGAAAAACATTTAAAGATAAAACATTGGTCATGCTAATTTTTAAATATAAAAAGGTGATTGTAGCAATTATTATAATGCCTCAAGCAGTGTCTGTCTGTGTGCTGACGTATTAAAACAATTCCTATAGCAAAGAGAATATGAATATTGAAGACAGCTATGTAGCTGAAGTAAGGGTTATATATAACTTCTGTCCCTCCCTCCTTTCCTCTTTAACCTTTTCTTTCTTTCCTTCCTTCTTTTCTTTGTCATGCCCCAGCATTATTAAATATTCAAAGAATAATAAAGAAATTAGAATAAAATGATTACATCAAACCATACATCTTTTGAACAGCTTTATTATCCAAAGTTCTTATTACTATGTTGAAATACATCACAGAGTAAGAATCTTTCCCCTAAACAATTGAAGGTAAATTGGTAATATTATCAATTAGCTACTGATAGATTTGTCTCCACCTTCCAAGAGAGTACTTTGGCTTTAAAGGGAAAGAATCAATCAGACATCTATCCACAAAGCTGATCAGAGAAACTATTTGTATATCAACTACTTCAGATTCCAAAGAACCAAATTCAGCAGGATGACATGCTAAGTCTAGTCAACCATGAGGAGTTCAGAGCACAAGCCTAATTAAGATATTTTCCAGGCCAACAGGAATGCTTGCAATGTAACAACTATTGAAAAGTACTTTAAAGGCTAGATCCAGACATCTGTAATAAGTTTTAAGCCAAAATGTCCTAATTGTCTGCAGCTATCTTATAATCCTGTTAGACAGTCTTGATTGAAGAGTAAGGAGAACACAAAATATATACTTGACAAAAGAGCCCAAGGCCTGGTTTCTAAACTCATTTTGACAAACCATCCCTCACTAACAATTTAATTCATCTCTCTGGAGTTTGTTTTTTTCAACGTTCAAATGAGAGAAGATAGCCTTCTTCCAGCCTTTGGGTTTCTCAGCATTGCATTACCGGAATTCAAAAGCTAATTCTTTTTTGGTCTCTTCTTTTTCATGGATGAAGGTCATGCTCACCAATTGAACTGAGGCCTAGTGTTTCCTGGGAAGATTCCGTTAAGTTGCATCAGATGAATGCTCTCCTATTATCTTACCCAGTATGTCTTTCTCTTAGGAGATTAGATATCTGAGGTCCCAGTATAAACGTAGAGACTAATATAACTGTTATGGACATTTGGAAAAGTGGAATTGAATAAAAAATATGACTGGAAAGCAATGAAAATAAGACAATAACATTATTTCAAAATAGTGATTCTTTTCTACCCCTCTTGCAGTCCAAAAGAAACGGTAGCAATGAGGTCTGAGGTTCTGAGGGAGAGTCTCTGCCATAGTCCATATGTTTAAAGCACTGGATTGGGAATTTATAAACATTAAAGCCATTTTAGGAACTATCAAAGCAAGAAAAATACAATTAAATATACATATTATATGAACCTTTAACTTGCATCATTCTGTCCCTAGCTAGTCTCTTCCTGAATGTATTTTATTACAGGTTAGTTGCAATAGTGTTGCAGAAACACTCCAGCTTGGCTTTTGTAAAGCAAACTTCCCATTTTACCTTAAATGCCTTCAATGGTGAAAACTTAGTTGGTTTTGAAGAACAGCATAGCTAGTATAAGAATTTACCAATTATTCCCCGAATGGAAAGTGCTCTTCTGTTTCATTTGCTAATCCTCCTAGGATAAAGTTTCCAAGAATACTGAGAGAAAGAATAGGTTATTATAAATCTTTCTGGCTTTCTCTAATATAGGCACATTTAAGTTTTACCTAGGAGTGGTAAAATCAAGAAGTTCAATAAAATGTTAAGATTTCTCTCTGTGCTTTAATTTCCTGCCTATCATTCACCTCTGATTTTCAGTTCCACTAAAAATTGAAGGAGAATGTTAATTGAACACTCTGATTTCCACTCACCAGAAGTGGTATCACAAGAAAACATGAATTGCCTTCAATATTTCCAGTACAGTTATTAGTTTGTATTGGAAAGAAAGTTATAATAAGGTGAAATCTCAGTGCACATTGAAATTGCTCATTATGTAGCAGCATAGATTTTAATTTGCTCAATTGTAACTTATTGGCTAATATTTTCCTCCTAAATTACATTATGCAAAGATTCTAAAATTCACCAGATAATTATATTATTGTCTTCTGAGTTGCCATCTCTCTGTATGATAACTTCTCTAATAATTTACACAAAAGAAAGTAAAAAGTAATGAATTATTAGAGGTGAGATACGGATCCAGCTATTTAAATGTTATTTATTTATTTATTTATTTATTTATTTATTTATTTATTTACTGGCTTTTTGAGACAGAGACTCGCTATGTAGTTTAGGCTGACCTTGAGCTCACTTTTGTAGCCCAGGCTGGTGTCAAAATCACACTGATCCTCCTGCCTCAGCCTCCCAAGTGCTTGGATTACAGGTGTGTGCCATTTTGTTGGAAACTATATCAAATTTACAAGGGTCAAATTTGAAAGCTGTATTAAACGAGAACTTTTTGCAATTGTATATCCAAAGCATTTGAGAGTCAACCTGAGTGATTTTCCTTTTCACATTGTGGGTACATGTGTGTTGAGGGCCTCAGCATGAGCCGCTCCCAAATGGCGCCGGCTTCCTGCTTCCAGGTTGTCCTGAGGCAAAAAGCAATTTAGCTGTAATCTGTTTTTGCCTGGCAACTGATGTAGTAACTAATCAGATTTGACTGTGAGAGCGATGGTGATTGGTGGGCGAAGTGCTATATATGAGGGAAGCTCAGGCTGGAGGGGGAGAAGAGGTAGAGATGTAAAAAAGGGTGGAGGATCTTGTTAGATCCTGGCTGCTGTACTGAATAAAAGTCTACAAGCTTAAGTCCGGCGTTCAAGCCTTTGTGTTGCGGCGCCGGACACATGTGCTTGTGGGTACACACATATTGATGTTGTAATAAAACCAGTAAACATTATCTTTTTTTTTTTTTTGCCTTTTTGAGACAGGGTCTTGCTATGCAGTTGAAGCTGGCCTTGAGCTCACTTTTGTAGCCCAGGCTGGTCTCGAACTTGCACCAATCCTCCTGTCTCAGCCTCCCGAGTGCTGGGATTACAGGCGTGAGCCACCACGCCCAGCTAACATTATCTTTTTAAATTGAGGAAGACCATTACAACTGTGAATTTTGCATCCGCTGTATATTACTATATTCATGATATAGTCTTAAAAAGTCTAGCACTTTGATGAAGGAGACAAAAATAATACTTTTTGCTTACAATCAAAATCTTTGTTAGTTTATAATTTCCTAGACTACACTGTTGCACATTTTCATAAGGTGTGAACTTTCCTTTTCAATTCTAATGAAGATCATTCCTGTTAGGAACATTTTAGTTGGAAATGACTTCAAATTTGGAGAAATGTTTTAGTTAAGAATACACTGTTGAGCAGCAAGTGTTCTTTAGGCAGGTTGACCTTGTGTTCACATTTCACCTCTGTTGCTTTATAATTTGTTTCTCCACATCTCTTCGCTGAGCTGCCACAGACCTAGGATGCATGGGTAATGTGATTCCTTCTAAGTACTTCCCTATACATTTCAAAATAAAAAGAAAATCTCTAGTATCATCCCAAAAGTGGTGTCAGCTTTTGTAAATTTCACTTTGACACAGTGCTCCTCCTCTGTATGCCAATTTTGTTAATTTGTTGAACAATGAGCTGACCAAGACTGTGAATCCTTTGCCTAAGGACGGTGTATTCTCTGGAAAGCTCCAAGCCAAGCCGGAAGTTACCCATTTCACAGATGGCATCATGGCACTTTCAGTCTTGCTGAAAAAGAAAAAGAGAGGTTAGGGTCGTCCTTGACCTTTCCTGCGCTGGCTCCATCCTCGGCTGTCGATGGCACCAGCCCTTTTGCTTCTGCTCTTGCACGTCTGTCCTGGCCACCTATTCCTTACCGCCTCCACCTTCATCGCCTGTTACCTACTGGGGACTTGTTAGCTTGGAACTGAGTTACAGTAGCCCTTCCTCTTTTTTTTTTTTTTTTTTTTTTTTGTGCAGAACTTGAGATTGAACTCAGACCCTTGCACTTGCCAGGCAGGCGCTTGTGTCCCTGAGCTATCTCCCAAGCCCTGCAATAGCCATTCTATTGTCCCTGTGCCAGGGACAAAAGCTGACCCCCAGACAGGTTTGTCTCATACACATAAGCATTAACTATCATGCTTTGGGATTCACAATGTTTTTGTATTCGAAGTAAAAATTTCAGATTTCCTGAACGACCAAGCAGAGAAAGCCTTCTGATATTTTTCACCCAATGGTGTTTCTAATTTTATTTCCAACTGCACTATGTATTCCAAATCTATTGTTTATATTTATGTTATATTATATTTGTTATCTTCCACTTATTATGCCCCACATGCATTTTGCATTACATAGAGTGTGGGTTTTTGCTCAAGTTGCCCTTGCCACTCCCAAGCTTCAGACTTAAAATTTTGGTTTCAAATGCCTGCAGGAGAAGCAGTTCATGCGCTCCTCCAGCTGGAATTCGTCTTCTCCCACATTCTCCGATGACTCCTGGGTCAGCTCTTTTTCTAACACTCGCTGGAATCCAACATGTTAATTATTTCTCTGCATCTGCCTTTCACACCAGACTGCAGGTTCTTTAGGGACACTGCTGAAGGCTTTCACTCCTTAACCGTGTTACTCTCTAGACTCATTTCCATGCTGTGTCAGCAGGCACAAAATAAATATGTGCCAACTTTGTTGACTGGAGTGAAAGCCTCAGAAGTTCAGATCACAACTTACCCTGTGTTTATGCAAGCGAGAAAGTCATGGAGCAGGAGCCATAGAGCAGTGCCCATGTGACCCTGTTTCCTCTTAGCAAGCTCAGATTACAAAAACAAAAATAATAACAGCAACAATGACAGAAAAGCAGAGGAATGCTTTAAGAGATGGAAGGAGGAATAAATAAGCAACACGTGCAAGTATGGAGATGAGAGCTTCGTCAGGCGGCTTCCATGGAGAGTGTGGGATCTGAAAAGTTTGTGCAGAGAATTTTAGGACCAAAGGAAAAATGGAGGGGAAGGAAAGAAGGAAGCTTGCATTTCATTTTTTTAAAAAGGTGTTATTTCTAGAAACCGTAGCATAGGTCTATATTTACCTTTCAGCATAAAGAGTGTTTCATTCCATAAAAAAGAGTTCTTGATGGTATTTAATCAATGATAGAGAGCTTGAAAACCAAGAGGTTTAATGAACTGGAACCCACATACAGCTTATTCTGAAAACTACTGTGTTTTCTACCATGTTGACTTTTATTTATGATTTTGCTTCTGGTATATTTTATGTATTTAGTTATTTATGTTTATTTATTTATTGTTTTTCTTTCAAGAAGGATGGAAAGAATATTCTGATAGGGAGAAATGGATCACAAATCAGATTTCAAACACTAACCCCATTAGGTCCGTGCCGTTTTCCTTATATAAAACATTCCCATTTCTACTTGCGCTTTCTACACTCCATCCTGGATATGAAAGAGGGGGAACAAAAGCCTTTTCTAAAATTGCTTTTTTTAGGAGACAAACTATGGTGTGAAAGCTAGTCTTGCATATTTAAGACTATAAATCTGGGTGAGGAAGGCTGTCTCGGCAAAAGGCAGTAGCAATGTGCTAAATGTTTATTGCCAAAAGCAACAACGTCAGGGCACGGATAATTAGGAACAGTGATCCTGCGCTGCCCTAGGAGGCCTGGGCTCAGGGCAGCGGACTGTGAGCCTTGCATGCAGCCTGCTTCTAAGCTCAATCTACTTTCTCTAGAGAGTAAGGGTTTTGTCTGGAGAGAAGAACTCCCTTGAGCGTCATTTTGAGTGAGGAAGGAGTTTTCTTTTTCCCTGCGCTGTGAAGCTCAAAGCATTTTTACAGTGCGTGACCTGTAAAGAGTGTTGGAATTCCACTGCCGGTTCCTGAGGATCGTTATTATTTGGGGTTTTTCATCCAATTTTCTCCTGTGATTTCCACTGGCGACATTTTATTAGGTGCCACTGCCGGATTGTTCTGTTTCTCTCGGTCTGGAGCCGGCTTATGAATGAGGGCAATTCAGTCTCCACAGCATGGATGGGAGAAAATAAACTTAATGAATTCAGCCTGTGAGGGAAAAAATTCGCGCTGAGTCTCTATCCTGGGGGCTGGAAGAAAGGAGGCAGTCATGCCCCCCGCTACCCGGCGCATCTGGAGTCCGGGTGTCGTCTGGACACAGCGTTTCCTGCTGGAGCTCAACAACCCTTCTGTTACATAAGGGCCAGCTGGGTACTCTGCCGGAAAAGCCACTGCCTGCTGCCAGGAACCTGGCCTCTGCTGCGGGGCTTCGTTCATCTCCCTGTACAAGGCTTCTTTCTTTTCGATCCTGTGACCTTTCTGTGAGCATAATCCTCTTACAAATGAGGCCGAGCTACTACCACATCGAGCCTCATTAGAGTTTCTATGTTCCAGTAAGCAGGCATCCCATATGCATCATGATTAACGATGTGATCCAGGCACACATTTTTACTCATGGAAGATCAGGATCTGAAACACTTGCAGCATGACCTGTTCTCTTCTTAGGGAAAACATTCTGAATCTAACTCAGGACCTTCCTTTATGACACCGGAAGAGTAGACAGGGTGGCCCTGCTGTCCGTCGTCCTAGCTCTTCACGCTCCATGTACCACTTCCAGGATAACACAAAACCTTTGGCATGGGGTGTGACTCTTAAAAAATCAGTTGAAGAATTGCTTCCTTCAAAAAAAGTTTCAACCTGGGATGAAACCTGATTTTCCACACTCAACTGACTTTTAAGAAATTTTTTAACATCCCTAAGCCTCAGTTTCTATATAATGGGACTAACAATGATTGTATGTCTCTAAAGAAAGAGATGGGTGGTATTTATCTTCCGGTGCCTGGTTTATATCATTTAGTGGCTCCTACTTTCACTCATGCTGCATAAATAATAAGATTTCACTTTTCCTAATGATGACCATTATTCACTGCGCATAGCTGCCACACTTCAGTTATCTGTTCAACTACTGGACCCTTTGATTGATCCCACATCTTGCCTATTGAGAATAATGCTACAGTATGCATGGGAGTTCCAGTATCTCCTTGATATTCTCATTTCATTTTCTTTGAATAAGTACTAACGTTAGGACAGCTGGATCATATGGCAATTCTAATTTTAATTGTTAGAAGAATCTTTGCATGGGTTTCCATAATGATGATATCAATTTTCATTCCCACTGAGAGTGTATATGAGCTCACATTCCTCCAAGTTCTTGCTAGAATTTCTCAAATAACCATTCTAATTGAGACAAGATGGTATTTCATTACGGTTTTGATTTGTAATTTCTTGATGATTAGTGATCATCATTATTTATGTGCTTGCTGGTAACTGGTACATTTCCTTTTGAGAAATGTCTATTTTGTCTTTTGAGTCAGATTATTTTTGTAATGTTGAATATCTTTGAGTTATTTGTGTAGGGTGAATGTCAATTACTCATGGAATGAATAGCATATAAATATTTTCTTCATTCATCAGTTTGTCTTTTGAGTCTGTTGACTTCTTACTTGCTCTGCAGAAGATTTTGTATTTGAAATAGTCTTATTTTTTGGTGTTATTTTCATTGCCTCCTCTTTGAGGATCTTATATAAAAAAATCATTGCTATACTGATGTCTTGAGCATTGTTGCTGATTCTTCTGATGGCTCAATAGTTTCAGTCCTTATAGTTAAGCCTTTGATCCATTTTGTGTGTATTTTTATTTTATTTATTGTTATTATTATTATTATTATTATTATTATTATTATTATTATTACTTTGTCTTTTTGAGACAGGGTCTCGCTGTACAGTTCAGGCTGGCCTTGAGCTCACTTTTGTAGCCCAGGCTGGACTCGAACTCACACCAATTCTCCTGCCTCAGCCTCCCAAGTGCTGGGATCACAGGCGTGTGCCACCACGCCTGGCTATTGTGTGTATTTTTAAATGAGAGATGCAAGCTGGATTTCATTTTTTTGCCGAAGTGTTTCCACTTTTGTCTGCACTTCTTCTGGATAACACTGTCCTTTCTCCAGTTGTTACCCTTTGCCAGAGAGCAGTTAACTGCACACAGGAGGATGTAGTACTGAGCTCTTGAATATTTTTCATCGATGTATAGGATTTTATGCCAGCATCATGCTATTTTGGGTACTATAGATTCGCAGTATTATTAAATATGTTTTGTTAGTACATATTAGCAGCAGATGGTTGCATTTCTGTAGGAAGCTGAAGCACGTGCCTGACACCTCTTATTTCTCTTCTGTCTTCCTACAACTCTTGGGTCCCTTACCATTTGAGAAAGGTCTACCTCTATTTCATAGCATTTATCATGTATTTTTCTCTTTATTTATGTTTTGGGTTTATCATGTAAGAGAAATCATGTGTTTTATAGCTCATGTGTTTGATTTATTTTACTTAACATTGTGGTCTTGAAGAACATCCTATAAAAGACTCAATTTTGCCTGTCTGTAAGGAAAAGTCGTATACCATTGTACATAAATACTGCATCACTTTATCCACTTACCTGTTCATAAACATATAGGCTGCCTTCCAGTATTGTCCTCTGTCTAGCTTCGTTCTTTTCACTTAAGATTGCTTTATATATTTCAGGGTCTTTGGAGTTCCGTATACACTATAGATTGCCTTTTCTATTTCTGTAGATAATTGTTCTGGTACTTTGCAATGATCACACTGAATATGCCATTTGCTTTGGATGGTGCGGGGATATTAGCAATGTTGTTTCAATACATGTACACAGGATGCCTTTCCAACTTTTGCATGCTACTAAACTTCTTCCCTCAGTTGTTTTGTAGATGTTGAGGAAGAGGAAGCTCTTCTTTGATTGAGCCTGTGCTTTATGATCATCGTGCACCTCCCAAAAAACGTGGCCTTGAGCCCAGGCCCCTTCATTCTTTTGGATTTCTTGTCTTCAACTCACAAGATGATCATAAGTTTTGGTATCCAAATGACAAAAAGGAAAAGACAATGAGGACGGCTCTTACTTCATCCCCTTGGCTCCGACACTATACACCTTATTGCTATTGACATTCCAGTGAGAAAAACTTCACCTCCTCCCCAGAACTGTAGGCCATAATGACTAATAGACTTGGGCAGATATTCCAGAATGGTATAGAAAGATTATATGAGAACAATCTCCAGGGGAAGAAAATAAAATAAAACATGAAGAACTACAAAACTGGCATATTTCAGGTTTTAAGAGAAATACGGGATTTATGGCCAGCTGCATAGGAGGTAAGCGACAGTCTGAACTCAGGCTATATACTCGTTGGGGAACATTTTCTTGGCCTAACTCTGATCCTAGGTCTCTGCTTTCCTAAAGCCTGGATTCATACATGGCCTCACACTCCAAGCCAACATTTATGAGCATGAAAATAGCTCAGCCCATTAGGTAATTATTTAAACGATGAGTCTTATGCAATACTTAGACAAAGATTTAATAAATTACTGTTGCTTAACTGAAACTCAGATGTGACTGGTTTTCTTATATAAGGAAGTTGATTCTAAAGCTAAGAGGAGCCATCTAAATCATTTGCCTTTGAGTTATAGTTTCTTATACTTTAAATTTTTTAATGACTTTCCTTTTCCTAGTCATACATTTTCTTTCTAGTTCTGCACATGGATGAAAATAATTCTCTACCAAACATAGTCCTTTAAAGTTGTCCTAAAGGGTAAGAAGATCATAAGCGCTGTGGAGAATCACAGTTGGCCTTAAGAATGCCTGATTTGCTGTGCAATGCTACAGTAAGGAGAAACTAGAAATGCACCAGGGTTTTCTCTGCCACATCAGCTCTTTAAAGAGCTATTGCTGGGGCCCGGCAGGATGGCTCAGTGGTCTAAAGCGCCTGATTAGGAAAGCTTGGGCGGCTGCAGGGAACGCGGTTCTATCCCCGGCACCACATGCTGCGCCAGCCCTGCCCTCAGAGCAGGCTGAGCCGGCCATAAAAATAAATAAATAAACAAACAAAAGAAAAAAAAATAAAAATAAAAATAAAGAGCCCATGCTGATGACCAGTTATAGAAGTTTTTCAGTTTATTCAGCCAACTAGTAAAATCAACTTGTTGTTGATGCCCAACTTAACTTTCGTGAAAAGATTCTGCTTTGCTCCTAGACCAGGGGGACAGCTCTTAAGGAAGCCAGTTATCCTATAAATATATAGCAATAGCAAGCAAGAGAGTAAGATAATAGTAATTATATCAGTAGTGCTTGCAACATTATCAATAATTTATTTTATTAGAACCATTTTTACAGTTGGCCTGTATGAATTTTTATTTAATTTCAGTTAAGCCAGTTCTTGTCATGGAGAAATGAGCTAGCTTGTCCAAGTGTGGATGGGCAGTAAATTGAGAAGCCAGAGGTGCTGGGTTGGAGGTTCACGTCAGCCACAGGGTAGCTGGTTCAGTCCCTGAAAGCTGCCTTTCGGGGACCAGGGTGGAAGCGCCCGCTCTTCTCCCTGAAGCACAGCCTTGCACCCCGAAGTGACTGAGGCTCGAATACCAGCATTTGCATTTTCCAGTTGGGACTCAAAGGGCTTCGCTTCCCTGCACTTTAGCTTTTCTTTTCTTTTTTTTTTTTCAATTCTTTTATTGTTTAAATTTAACAGTGGTTATATTACATATTTTCATCATCGGATCAGTTTAGATTAATACATATAGGTATATAAGATTGATCAAACAACTAAACATTAACCTTTCTAAATCCACATTACTTTTTTTTTTCTTTCCCCCCTTTTTTTCTTTGAAAGTTGACATATTGCATATTGTCCTCACAATCATTCTATAGAGTGCAGTGTGTGGGCATGA
>PVJA010036269.1:0-21035 GCA_004027025.1 Myocastor coypus | reverse complement strand
GTATCTCTGCTGGGTCTGTAGTAATTTCACCCTTTTCATTCCTTATTGCTTGGATTTGAGTCCTTTCTTTCCTCTTTTTGATGAGGTTAGCTAGGGGCTTATCAATCTTATTTAATCTTTCAAAGAACCAGCTTTTGGATTCATTCTTTGTATTGTTTTCTTTGTCTCAATTGAATTGATTTCTGCTCTAATCTTTATAATTTCCTCCCGCCTTCGGTCTTTGGATTTCGTTTGTTCTTCTGCTTCTAGTCGGTTTAAGTGTTATGTAAGATTGTTTATTTGTTCCTGTTCTATTTTCCTAATGTGCGAGTTCTGAGCTATGAATTTCTCTCTGAGAACTGCTTTCATTGCATCCCACAAATTCCGGTAGGTTGTTTTGGAATTTTTATTAAATTGTAGATACTATATAATTTCTTCTTTAATTTTATCTGTAACCAGCTGGTTGTTGAGAAGAGTGCTGTTTAATTTCCATGTTGTCCTGGTATTCCTATGGTTTCTTTCTTTCTGTTTATTTATTGTTCCTATGGTTTCTTTCGTCATTTATTTCCAATTTGATTGCACTGTGATCAGATAATATGCATGGGATAATTTCTGTTTTCTTGCATATACTTAAGCATGATCTATTGACTAATATGTGATCTATTTTAGAAAATGTCCCATGTGCAGCTGAAAAGAATGTGTATTTTGAAGTGGTTGGGTGGAACACTCTGTGTATGTCCACTAAATCCAGTTGTTCCAAGTTCTGATTCAGTTCTGCCACTTCTTTGCTAATTTTTTTTCTGCCTGACCTATCTTTTTCGGATAAGGGAGTGTTGAGGTCTCCTGTTAAGATTGTGGTATTGGATATGAGATTTTTCATGTCCATTAAGGTTTGTTTTATATAGTTTGCTGCTCCCATGTTGGGTGCATACATATTTATGAGTATTACCTCTTCATCATGAATTTTTCCCCTAACCAATATGTAGTGGCCTTTATTTCGTTTGATACATCTTGGTTTGAAGTTTAGACTGTCTGCAAACAGGATTGCTACTCCTACTTTATTTTGAGGTGCTGGAGCATATAGTATTGTTTTCCAACCTTTAACTTTAAGCCTGTGAGTTTCTTTATGAGTTAAGTGTGTTTCTTGTATACAGCATATTGTTGGGCTCTGTTTCCTTATACACTCTGCAAGTCTACTTCTTTTAATTAGAGAATTGAGTCCATTTACATTGATGGTTATAATTGAAATGCAATTACTTATGGTTGACATAACTTTTATTTGCTACTGTTTACCACTTTTTCCTCCTATGTTTAGTTGGTTACTCTATTTGGTGGGATCTTTCTGTTCTCATTTGTTGAATTCGGGTCATTTTGGTCCCTCTCTAAAATATTTGTTAGAATATCGTGTAGCGTTGGCTTTGATGCCATGAAATTTCTTAGTTGCTCCTTGTAATGGAAATATTTCACTTCTCCCTCATACTTGAAGGAGAGCTTTGTCGGGTATAGTAGTCTGGGCTGAAATTTGTTTTCATGGACGACTTGAAGCACTCTGCTCCATGCTCTTCTTGACTTCATGGTTTGTGAAGAGAAATCCGCTGTTATTCTAATGGGTTTTCCTTTAAATGTGATCTATTTCTTTTCTCTAGCAGCTTTTAGTATATTATTCTTCAGCTGGATTTCTGGTATCTTGACTATTATATGTCTTGGCATGTTTTTAGCTGGGTTGATGTTATTTGGAGTTCTGTAGGCTTCAGTTACCTGAATGTCTGATTGTTTTCTTATATTTGGGAAGTTTTCTGGTATTATTTCTGCCCATATTCTTTTTATATCATTTGTATTGACTCCTTCTTTCTCATTGATTCCCATTAATCTCACGTTGTTCATTTTTGCATCGCCTTGCAGATGTTGAATTATTTTTTCCTGTATTCTGATTGTTTTTAAAAGATCCTTTCTTACTCTTTCACTGGCTGCAACTGTGTCTTCAAGGTTTGAAAGTCTATCTTCATTTTCATTCATTCGGCTCTGCCAACTTGTGATAGACATTTTATTTTCTTGTATATCTCTTTGAAACTGTTTCATGCAATCTATGTCTTTCCTATGTTGCTCTGTCAGGGAGTCTATCATTTTTCTATTCTACTCTAATTTTTTTATCGATGTCATCTTTAATAGTATTGAAGTCTGTCATTATGGTTATTCTTTCTCTCTCTAATTCAGAGATTATTTCTGTTCTGTTCTCCTCTCTGCTTTTCTGTAGTTGTTCCCCTACTTGGGATGCTATTGATTTAGACATGTCTTTGTTAACTTTAGATATTATTTCTGCTCTGAAGTCCTCTATATGTTTCTCCAGCTGTTTTTCCACTTCATGTATTTCTTTTTTTACTTCAGACATTATCTCTGATCTCAGTTGCTCTATAAGTTTCTGCACTTGTGTGTCTGCCTCAGATGCTACCAATTCAGAGGTTTCATCTGCATGATTCCCATTTTCTTCCATGGTAGCGTCTCCTATATTTGATTTGGGTGGTCTCGGGCCCTGAGATTGCATCCTACTCCTTGTTGTTATCATTTTGTATGGAAGCGATCTCTGCACTTTGGTGACATTATGCTGTTTGCATCTATGGGCGTTTGGTGTGGATGCCCCAAGTTGGTTCCCCTCCAGAAGGGCCCAGCTACATGTCAGAGCTCGGGTTGTTGGCTGCTGTGAAGCCCCGTGAGTCTGGTTTGTGGGTGGAGGTGGAGCTCTCGAATTGAGGAGTCCTGGTAGGCTTGTGGACCAGATGGGTTTCCAGATGAGATGTGTGATGCATTCAGTACAGGAGCTTGGGCAGGAGGAGTTTTAAAAAAAAGGAAAGAGGGGAGGCGAGCCAAGGGTCCTTACCCAACCGACGTGCGGGCCTGAGGGGATCAGGAGTGGAAGTCAGGTGGGGATCCGAAGAAAAGGGGATAAGGTCCGAGAGTCTTTACCCGGTGGGCGCGCGGGTCTGATGGGATCAAAGCCCTAAAGGTTTTAAATACTAGCAATAAAACAACCCTCCACAGGCAACTTACAAGGACTTACAATCACCCCAGGAATAAAACTAAAAGAAAATGAAAACACTTAAACAAATTAAACTCCAGTATTTCCTCAGTAGAGTAAGTGCCTGCCTGGCAAACTCAGGGTCATGAGTTCAATCTCTGGTACCACAAAACAAAACAAAACAAAGACCTCACAAATTATATAAGCTCAAACATCCAGTTTACTAAAGTCAGACCCAGGGGTCAATGAGGTGCGACAATCCAAAAGCCACCCACAATGAAGTGACAACAACAAAGCAACTGAATGAGAAAAAATCAAATCAGAAATAATTTCTCACACAACTGCAGAGATGGTATCCATAATAGAAACCATACTTAGTGACTCTAGAGCAGATACGGGAAAATAATAATTAATAATAATAATAATGATTAAAAATTGTGAAAGTCAAAAATATTCAACATAGAAAAGAAATGGAGTACATAAAGTGGGTTCAAACAGATATTCAGGAGAATAAAAATCCCATTGAGAGCCGGGCGTGTTGGTGCACGCTTGTAATCCCAGCACTTGGGAGGCTGAGGCAGGAGGATTGGTGTGAGTTCGAGACCAGCCTGGGCTAGAAAAGTGAGTTCAAGGCCAGTCTGAACTGCATAGCAAGACCTTGTCTCAAACAAAAAACAAAAAACAAAAAACAAAACAAAACAAAACAAAAAAAAACATTGAAATTATCCACAGCAGATTAAGCCAATATGAAAACAGAATCTCAAATATAGAAGATAGGCTTGTAGTTAGCAATTATGAAAAGAAAGACTCCTTCAAAATAGTAAGGGAACAAGAGAAATCAATCCAGATGATTCTAAGTGAGACAAAGAATAGCTTAATTTTAGAAGTGGGGAGATAGCTCAGTGGAATAAGTGCTTGCTTACCTGTCAGGTATAACGTCCTGGTATATATATCTGTTCACAGATGCATGGCAAAAAAACTTTCCTAGTAGGGAAAAATAATTTGACATACACATAAATGAGGCCTATAGAATCTCAGTTAATCATGTTCAAAACAAAAATCTACAGAGACATATCAGAGTTAAAATTTCAGAAATTCAACACAGGAATAGAATCTTAAAAGTTATTCGGGCAAAGAAACAAATCACCCATAAAGTAAAGTATAGACGTACGTAATTAGCATCTCAAGAGGCAAAGAGCAATAAAACAAAGCCCAGGGACAGCAGTGGTTTGGAATTCTAGAAAACTGAGATTCAAGGAGAAAGATAACAGCTTATCCTGAAGGCTTTCCATTAGCAGTCTCCCTCCCTTGCTTGAAACTTTGGTAATCAGTATTTGTGTGAACCTAGCATTGGGCAAATGGAGGTCAGAGATTATAAAACTTCTTTACTAAAGTGATTATGCACCTGAGTGCATTCCTTGACCCCAAATAAAAGTGAACTACTCCTGGGGGTCAGGGCTTACTTGGAGAGAGATAAGTCTCAATGAGACCTCTGAGCTAAATTCATCAGGTCTTCCCATCGTTTCTTTTGGTACCAACACATAACATTACAAAAGTAAAGCTTATCACAGCTGCCTTGTAGCACAAACCTCAAATTAAAGAGAACTTGGAGTAAAGTATTTCAAGTTCTAAAAGAAATAAACCTTCAACCCAAATTAATGTACCCTTAAAAACTATTTTTCAAAATTGTTGGAGAAATAAGATACTTCCATGAAAAAGAACATCTGAGTAAGTTTATGACTACTACACCAGCACTCTCAAATGCTGGAAAAGCATTCTAGAAAGAGGTAACAAAGCCAACAACTCCATAAACCCTAACAGAGGGAATCCACCAGGCAAGGCGAACATAACAGAGGTGGGGAAAATAAGGCAGAGAAAACAACAGGAAAATGACCTGACAATGATAAGTCAACATATAGCAGTTATAAGCATCAATGTTAAGAATCTCAAGGCACCAATCAGAAGAAGCAGACTGGCAGGATGGATTAAAATGTGAGATCTCACAATATGCATTATACAAGAAACACATTTAATCCAAAAAGAAATTCACAGACTCAAAGTCAAAGGATGGAAAACAATACTACATGCAGTAGGAACCCAGAAAAAAGCATGGGTAGCTTTTCTACTTGCACACAAAGTAGATTTGAGGCCAAGTCTCATTAACAGGGATAAAGAAGGTTGCAATATCTTTGTAAGAGGAACAATCTAAGAAGAAGAGATAGCAATCATAAATACATATGCACCAAAAATCACTGCCCCAACTATATAATACATATACTGATACCAAAAAAATCAAACAAGCATTAATATAATTTATCAAGGAATTTTAATACACCACCTTCACTAATAGTCAAATAAACTAGGCAAAAAAATCAACAATAAACTATCAAAACTGAACAAATAAACTCATTAGATATCTACAAAGTATTTCACCCCACAACATCTGAATATACATTCTTCTCAGCTGTAAACAGGATGTTCTCCAAAATAGACTGCATCCTAGCTCATAGAACACGCTTAAGTAAATACAAAGGATTTGAAATTATTGCATGCATACTATCACATCATAGTGCAATGAAACTTGGAATCAGTGGCAAAAAAAGTCACAAGAACTTCATAAGCACATGGAAATGAAGTAACATCTTCTTGAACAAACAATGGTACACAGATAAAATTAAAGAAGAAATTAGACAGCTTCTGAAATTAAATTATAATGGCAATACAACATACTAGAACTTATAAGACACACAAAATCAGTCCTAAATGAAAATTTAATGCAGTAACTACCCATATCATAGAAATAGAATATGTGCAAATACATAATCTAATGGTGAACCTCAAAGTTGTGGAAAAAAAAAAAAAAGAACATACTAAGTCAATCCTCATACAAAGGAAGAAACATAAAGATCAGAACAGAAATTAATAGAATAGAGACTAAGCAACCATTCAAAGAATCAATGAATCAAAGATTGGGTTCTTTGAAAGATTATATAAAATCAACAGACCCTTTCCAGCCTTATCAAAAAAAAGAAAGAAAATATTCAAATCTACATAATTAGGAATTAAAAGAGTAAAATCACAAAAAATCAGTAGACCCTGCATAATTCCAAAGTACAGATGAACATTCATGAAAATATTGATGTAATATATATTCTGAGTGAAAGGAAGGAAAATTCAGAGACATAGGTAGAAATTTTTTTTTTTTTTTTTTTTTTGCATTTTTGAGACAGGGTCTCGCTGTGCAGTTCAGGCTGGCTTTGAGCTCACTTTTGTAGGCCAGGCTCGTCTCGAACTCACACCAATCCTCCTGCCTCAGCCTCCCGAGTACTGGGATTACAGGCGTGAGCCACCACGCCCGGCTCATAGGTAGAAATTTTTAAAATAAATTTTTGTTATTGATTAAAGACTTTGAGTAGTAAACTCTCTGCAACCTCTCTCGCTGACACCCTGTGACTTTTGCCTCCACCTCCAATCTAGCCTGATTCATTCATTTTTTCTAGCCACATCCTGTACTCTTGTGGTTTTAGTCTTTCTCCACTCAACTGCAGACCAGTGCTCCTGTCTCTGTTTTGCTGCTACAGCACATTGTATGGATCTAATCCTGTCCTGTAGGTTAGCTGACCCATGGTGTACCCATGATTCCACCAACCAGTAAGTTCGTTGAGGCCACCAAATAAATCTTTTTAATTCCTATATTCCTTTTGTATCTTGCACAAACATACTAGGGCACAGGAAAAATTGGTTGAAATACATTGATTGATGGATAAGGCAGAGTGAGAAACATCAAGAGTGTCTTGACTTTAATGTTTCAAATAACAGCAGCATTTCTAAAAAGCCGGGAACAGGGGCAAGTTATGAGGCTTTCTTCTTTCTTACGTTTCCATTGGCATACATGACACATGTGATTTCCTTCAGCTTGGGGGTTGATGACGTACCTATGGCAGTACAATAGTTTTTACTCCCCCCTCTTCCCTTCTGCTCCATGCCTGGCTCCCCTTCTCACCTCTACAGAAGCTACCCCTTGTGGCTTAACTTGACTTATGTTTTTCTCTTTAAGTGATTTATTTTGAGTCCCTCATATTAGAGAAACAATGTCCAATTCACTTCACTTCATTTTCTTCTGCTCAATCAGACCATTAAAAAAAACCCATAAAATACTGATTTTCCTATTTTCATTTCATAAGAGAAAGGATGTATTAGCCCTAGTGAGCAAGAAGCCTGTGGGTCTTAGACTAAAACATAACCCTTCAGATACACCAGGGAGAAAAATAACAGCAGCGTGGCTTTGGCCACCTCCCTCTCCCTTGTGGAACTGTGCAGAACAGCAAGGGTAAGAGCAACATAACAGCATCATTCATGCCCAATGCATGAGTTGAGGCAGCTTTTAACCTACAAAATAGAACTAAAGCTCCCACGGGCCAAGGCAGAACACTGGGCTTGGCACAGCACAAACAAGGAAACAGAAACAGATTAGAGAAAGCTGATGGGTCAACATCAGATTACTCCAGATTAATTTCCTTCAATGCGCTGAAACAGAAGGGGCTTATCTTGTAGACTGTGGTCAGGCAGATTAGAATCTCATATTTCAGGAAAAACAGGTCTCTTTTGGCATCTATCTGTTTCCTCAAAGTTTTCATCTGAGTACATGGCATTGGGCATGAATGATGCTGTTATAGCGTGGTCCAGCGAGCTGGAGCCCTAGCTGGAGCCCTCGCTGGAGCGTGGCCCAAAACCACGGGCCGCAGGCAGGAGCTGCTGAACATATTGCTCGCAGTGCTCTCAGGGTTGAGGGGAGATGGAAGTTTCAAGCCTAGCCTTGGGTGTGCTGTGATTTAGCACAAGGCTGTCTCAAAACAGAAAAATGCGAAAGGACTGAGGATGCGGGGATGGTGAAAGGGCCTTGGGTGCATCTCCATTACCATAAAAAAGAAAAAGAAAACAGAAGGAGGATGGAGTGAAGGGACAGAGGGAGGAAGGAGTGAAGGGAGGAAGGAAGAGCAGGAAGGAGGGAGGGAAGGAGAAAACCAAAGAGAAAGAGGCTGGAAGATAAATTGGAGGAAAGAAATTCATATTCAGTACTGAAAATGTTCTGACAGACAAATCATGCAGAGTTTATTTGCTATTCTAAGCAAGTCTAGGTCTTAGTCAAAAGACAATGAAGGACCATCTAAGGGTTTTGGAGAAAATAAGCTGATTTCATCTTCCATCACTTTTTGGAAGAGAACTAATGTTTTGAGTAAGCAATATTAGAGCATAAAAGAACAGACCCAAGAACCAGCTTCTCTTCATCACTGCTCCATCCACTGCTGCGGTCTGTGATGTGCTGGCACCACCCCGGGCCACCGCAGTGAGCCACAGACTCCTGGACTAAGGCACCCTGTATCCTAGTGGGATGAAACCGCCGACACCACACAGGCATGAGTGCGTACGTACGTGCGCACGCACTCAGGCACGCACGCACACACACACACACACAATCAATGCTGTACGCGTGCGTGAAAAGAACATTAGGTAATGGCATGGAAGATGAGGCTGGTGTGGAGAATGAGAGCAGGCATGTCTCAGGCCACTCCATTTATGTGGATACAGTGGGCTGACATGATCATGGGGAGAAGGTGGCAATTTGGCAGGTGTCAGGGGCTAGGGCTAGGGTTAAACTAAACCAATTGGTGACTTTCTATTAGTTGAGGACAATACTAAATATATCTTGGTGTAGACAAAAGAAGCCAAGTGGCAAACATGGCCACCAGGTGTGGAGAGGTTAACTGCAAGAAGAGACGGAGCTAAGAGAAGCCTAGAAACATGAATTCCCTTTTACCTGGTGAATACCAAGCTAAGCATGCTGCTCTTGGCTTGAATCAGCCCGCTTCTCTCTTGCCATGCGCCAGGAATAAGCCAGTTGCACTACAGGGATAAAAACAAGAAGGGAAATGATTTGGCATCCAAATGCCTCAGGGGGAAAAGAAGCAATGTTTTGTTCCAGGCAGGTGGTGCCATACCCCTGCCTGGCTTAAGAGAACATCTGAAGTAGAGGTGACTCATTTAAAAATTATTGTTCCTCATAAAATGGTAATAGCCACTCTGGAAAATCACTTGCTATTTTCTTTTTGTAAAAAAAACTAAACTTGTACTTACCATACAACATGGTGATGGTTCTCTTGGGCATTTATCTCAGAGAAATAAAAACCCATGCCCACATAAAAGTCTATCCCTAACTGTTCCTACCAGCTTCACACTCCCACAAAAACTGTACACCATCACAGTGTCCCTCCACAGAGGAATAGTTAAACAAATTGTGGCATGCTGCTCCTGGGAAATATTACTCGGTAATGACAAATACAAGCCATCGACTGGTCCCTGTGATAATGCCAGTTATCATAGGCACTGTGCACAGGGACAAGCCAATCTTGAAAGATCTTGTGCTGTGCGACTCTATTTATATAACACTCTCTTACCAACAATACTGTAGGAATGGAAAACCAAGTCGTGGTTGCCAGGTTTGGGGCTACTGAAGGAGAGTAGAGGGACTTTAACTCTAAAATTGCAGGAAGGATGTTTGCAGCAATGAGCGACACTTGACTTTGTTTATACAAATCTAGGCACAATAAAATGAGAAAGAACCATGGAACACGTTGGTAGCAGTGACAGGCTCCTGAGCTGGACACCGTGTAAGCACTGGGGAAAGGAAGACAAGCACCTAGGAGATCTGCCTGCACAGTGCAACCTGTGGTGAATTTGTAACATTGTGAGATCTTTAAAGTCTTAGGAGCTAATTCTTTGTCTCTGTGAGTGGATATCTGGGAAAATCCAACTTCAAGGAGAAAGGTTTATTTTGGCCACAGATTCAGAGGTTTCAGTCCACAGTGGTTTTACTGAAGTGGTTTTAGGTCTCTGTTGAGTTAAGAGCAGTATGACAAAAGGACACAGTGCAGGAGGCCTGCTTGCCTCATGGAAGCTAGGATGCAGATAGAGGACAGAACCAGAGAGGGGAAAGGACTGAGGACAAGCTGTGGCCCTTTCAGGCTCACCCCAGTGACCTCTTCCCCTAACTGAGCCCCAGCACCTGACAGCCCTGTCAGCCACCTCTCTACATCGCACTCCTAAACATCACTGCACTGGGGATCAAGCCCAATACAAGAGACTTTGGGGCATTTCACACTGCACCCCCCCCCTTGGGGTAGGGAGCACACATCTGCATGTATGTGGAGGGTCACCCTCCTGGGGACCCACAGACCTGAGAGAAATAGTGTCTCCCTCTTCTGTCCGAAGAAAATTATACCAGTTCAGAGGTGGTTGCAACAAAAACAGTTTGCATTTCACAGAGTGTTCTACAATGTTCTTTGGTGTAATGTAGGGTGGAACTCATTTCAACTAGAAATAGTCCACTGTTTCCCTCTATGGCTTTGGAGAAAGTTGGAGCCTGACCTCACAACAGGCTCTGACTCAGGTAAGCTGAGAGTCTGTCTGCCTCTTTGTGTGTGTGTGTGTGTGTGTGTGTGTGTGTGTGTGTGTGTGTGTGTGTGGGACCAGGGTTCAAACTCATGACCTTGTACTTGCCAGGCAGGCACTTGTGCCATGGAGCTATCTTCCTGGCCCTGTCTGTCTGCCTCTTGTGCAGCAGTCTAAGAAGCTGCCTCTTCTCGTCATTCTCCAGAGTCAAGAAGTTCAGTGAAGCATGCGCTTCTGATAACCAGAGCAAGCGATTCTGCACAGGCTGGTGGGTGAGAGCTGTGGTGCTGTCTGCAGTGTGGCTGGGGGTTACTCCTGTTGAGATTTGCTATTTGTAGAATGCTCCTTGTTGTCAACTTCTCAATTCAAAATCATATCCTAACATCATAATGATGCTCTTTGGTTTCTTCTTGCCTAATATTTTATTAGATTTTCAAGGTATGTGATTACACTGGTGCTCTGCACGAGGAGGCCTTGTTCTCCGTGATGCCCAGTCAAATGCCATGGTTGCCATAAACTTAGCACTGATCTCTGCTCAGTGCCATGCCCCATGGGGTACAGATATCCCACAGCCCACCCACTCTGTTCCTGTTGCAGTTCTCTTTAAAAATTATAAATGAATTTTAGTGACAATATCTTAAGATAATAGAAAACAAACCAATGCATTTTATATGCCCTTACCATTGATGAACCCCATAGCTTAGTTAGCCTTACTTCCCTGTACTTGGAACACTTACATGATCTTCAAAACTACCTAACACAAAGTCTACTTCATGAAAAGTCCTAAATATCCCATGAAATTTATCGAATGTTGGTATACAAAAGGAGCTAGCAACACAGCCCACGGTAGACCATTGTGTCTTTATCCCTGACATGGCACGGGTGGCTAGAAGTTGCAATTGCAGAGTATCTATTAATATTAATAGCTCACTGGAGAAATAATCAAAACTCAAATTTTGATCCAGAATTTCTACCAAATTCATATCATGGCAAAATTGAAAACATTGTGAAGTTGAACCCTTGACTTGGGAAATGCTTGTAAATTGTCTTTCTTTGATAGGCCCATGCCATGACCTATCTCAGCCTATATACATCGCTCCATCCTGTGTTGCAGCTCCTAATAGCACATCTGTGCCTCTATGGAGCTTCAAGTTTCTGCTGGAATAATAAAACAATAAGTGAATCTAGGTTTAATTTAACTTACAAATTGTATAATAAACTTCACCTAATGAAAATTCAGGCCTGAGGAAAGCGGGTTCTCATTACTTAAAGTTAAAGGAATAAATAATGCATGCATTTCTAAATTGCAAGCAGTAAACTGTACTTAATTAGGAACATTTTTTTTGAAACTGGGAAGCAAGAATCTCACTTATTCTTAGGGAAAAACATAACTTGGACAAAATTTGAATGTAGAGATGTTCTAGGCTGAGACCAGTACATGCCGAACAGGTAGCATGGTGCAGGGCCCTGAGTGAGCACTTGGGAGATGCTACCTGCCACCAACGTCAACAAATTATAAGATGTGCTGTTTTTACCTTGTATCCTATAGAACCAAGGTGAGCTCTGGGATCTGTGGAACCTTACCGTATCTGACACCCAGACACAATCTCAGTGGAGCCCTTTGAACCCTACACTTGGCACCAGTTAGTAGAATCAAGAAGCACCAACAGCCACGCATTTGGGGTTCAGTGAAATATACATCTCATATTCATGTCTAGTTACATCCTGAACTTATTCCTGTCACAGAGTAGGTGTGAACAGTAACCATATGAGAACCTTTGGTTAGAATTTAAATTTTAAAATGTCTTATAAATTGGAAATGTGTCTAAAACCCAACAGCTCCCTTCTGTTGATAATGTCAATAAATTTCAGTAGAATGCCACCCTTGTTCTGTCTTGCATTCAGATACCGGCACTACCAATTATAGCAAGGAAGTTGTACCTGGAGAAGGCCAATTGTATTTTACAAATATGTGCATTGAAGTGCCAACAGGGACTGGGACCTTTTGCTATTCTTTCTCAGCAAGCTGCTTCCTGCTTTTCTAATTGAAAATGCCTTTCTTGTGTCATTCATTTCCCAAAGCAGTGTGCAATTTCATTTTAAAAAGCAATATGAATTTCCTTGTTATGACAGTGAAAATAAATATGAGTCAAATGAGATGACTGCCAAAGATTCACAGGACAGTAGTGTTATTTTGGGAAACAATATGGAAGTACCCTAAAAATCACAAGCAGGCCTACCACATGATCCAGAAATCCTAAGAAAAAGAAATCAGGATACTTAAGAGACATCCATATCCCATGTCAGTGGCAGCTTTATCCACAAAGACCAACCTGTGGAATCAACCTAAGTGACCAGCTAAATAGATAAAAAGTGATGCAGACATTCTCTCTCTCTCTCTCTCTCTCTCTCTCTCTCTCTCTCTCTCTCTCCTTGCCCTTAAAAAGGAAGAAATAATGTCATTTTCAATAACATAAGTGAACTAGGAGAATATTATGTTCACTTACATGAGCCAGGCACAGACAGGCAAATTATACAAGTATACTGAAAAAACTCAAATGACAAATGTTAGTGAGGCTGTAGGGCAAATAGAGCCTCCACTCCATTTACATCCCTGGTGGAAATATAAATGAGCACAACAACTATGAAATTTAGCATGGAGACCCCTCAAAAAAATGAACACTAGATATCCCATTTCACCCAGCTATCCTCTTTCTAGATATCTCCCCCGTAAAATTAAAGACATCATAATACAGCGACACATTGTTACAGTTTATGTCTAGGTGTCCCCCCAAGGCCTTATGCAGTCATGGGGTGGCTTCTAGAGTTTGCGATTGGGCCCGGCGGGATGGCTCAGTGGTCTAAAGCGCCTGCTTGGGGAAGCTTGGGCAGCTTCAGGGACCACGGTTCGATCCCCGGCACCGCATGCTGCGCCAGCCCTGCCCTCGGGGCGGGCTGAGCCGGCCATAAAAATGAGTGCATAAACAAACAAAGGTTCTGAAACAAGAATAAAAATAAATAAATAAATAAATAATAAAAAAAAATAGAGTTTGCGATTAATCCGTGATCCACTGCTGGGATTATGGATGTGAGTGCTCCACCTGTCCTGGGGCAGATAACCTGCATGCAAATGTAAGGAGAGGAGGGAGGCTTGATAGCGCTACGCAGCAGCTGCTTCTCCCTTCGCTCTTTGCTTTTCTCCTCTGCCACAAAGGGCTGCCCTCTGTTATGTGCCACTCTGGCTTGGAGCCAGCCGAGCATGGGCTGAAACCTCCACTAAATGTGAGCTTAATAAAAGATAAGCCTTTCCTTCCTTCATTTTGGGTATTGGGTATTGCTTATTTTGTGCCAGAAACAAAAGTAAGGTAACTGAGACACATGTGAACATAGCATTCACATTAGCTAAACCTTGGCAGCAGCCTGTATATCCATCAACACATGGATAGAGGAGGGAAATGTGGTATTTGTGTAGGTTAGAGCACCACTGTTCCATAAAGAATAAACTTGAGTCATTTGTAGGGAAGTAGATTCACTTGATATCATAATGTCAAGTGAAATGAATCAGATACACAGAAAGCAAACAAGCTACCTCACTCCTGAGATCAACATCCTGGCTGGTTAACGTTAGCTATCAGTTCCTAGGCAACCTAATGTTATGCATTACTAACTTCACAAAAGTATAAAGGACCATTTTGTTGTGAAAGAAAAAAATATAGATACATATATATCTATTACATATATATATATATATATACATATATACACACACACACACACACACACACACACACACACACACATGAGAGAGAGAGTTAGGATAGATATATAGCCACTTTCTCTTAGTTCCCTGAGAATAAAAGTTTATACTAATATTGTTTAGACAATATATCATGTCTGTATCTTGTCTTCTGAATAACTACTATGAAGACAACAATATGCAATGTATTATTTATTGTAGCCATCCTGCTAACCTGTTTTGAAACTGCTTCATTGTTGTTTTATCTTTTTTTCTCATTAGAATGAATTAAAAGTCAGATACACAAGCTTAAATATAGTGTGGTTCCTATTACATGAAAAACCAAAGTATAAGTAAATTAAAAGACAGATGGCAGGGGCTGGTCATGGTAGCACATGCCTGTAGTTCCAGCACTTAGGAGGCTGGGGCAGGAAGATCAAGTCCAGCTTAGACTATGTACAGAGACCCTTTCTCAGAAAACCAAAGTAATATAATAATAATAATGATAATAATAATAATAATAATAATAATAATAATAAGAAGAAGAAGAAGAAGAAGAAGAAGAAGAAGAAGAAGAACAAGAACAAGAACAAGAACAAGAACAAGAAAAACAAGGAGAAAAAGAAATAGGGAGATGAAGTTTGGCAAATGGAAAAGGGGACAAGAGAAGGAAGGTGCACACAGAGAGTTAAGTCTGTTATGTCCATGTACCAACCTCCCACGGCAGATGTAATCATGTCCTGCAATTATGTCCTAATAGAAATAAAGACCAGAAGAGAAGAAAGGCAGATTCCACCTGGTCTCACTTGAAAGAAAACTCTAAAAGGCGTGGCTCAAAGAAGCAGATCATAGCATGGTGGCTGCCAGGGATCAGAGAGATGTTGATAATTACTGGCAGTGGTGATTAAAAAAAAAAAAAAGAGATAAATTGCATAGGAAAACGTCTTTCTCTGAATTTGTATATTTATTGCTCAATTCACTTGAATTCTAGAAAATAAAACAGAAAAATTTTAAGCATCAAGGTGCAGTGGCTTTCATTAAACCAGAGTCGCAAGTGCAGGAGATGCACCCTTCAGCAGGGTGAGAGTGCTCAGCGCACACTGTGGTCTCCAAAATCGCCGGGAATGGATTCTACTGCTACCCTCAGCAGAACAGTGAAGCACACGCACAATATATAGTGGATTAACTCACTTCAGTCTTTCCACATGTGTGCATGTTTCAAAACTTCATACTGTATCATAATCCTGTACAATTTCTACATATCAATTAAAACTTCACAAAGAATAATACTGCAATGAAGAAAAGACAGAGGTCTTTTTCTTTTTAATCTTTTTATTTCTTAAAGATACTGGAAATTAGAATTAAGACAGAAGAAATTATAAGTGATGCGTAACTTCACTTAAAGTAATAATAATTTCACAGTATTTGTGGTAATACATAGTATTGTCTTCCAATGAGTTCTTCATATTATCAGATTTATGCATGAAAAATTCAAAGAAGAAAGAAATGTATAACAAATTAAGAATAGAAAAGGTACAGGGAATTAAAATGAAGAAATAAAACAAATTAAAGCATTAAGTGCTTCTTTCCATAGACCAGCAGAAATACACAGTACAATTCTCTAAACCATCCTTTTACATACCCAGATAAATCTTTTCCTCCGTTCCATCTCCTGTCCTTTTCCTCAACTCAGTAACTTGCTGTTTGAATAAGTTGATTCCCATTTCCAAGTATCTAGTGTACCTTTTTTTTTTTTTTTTTGTGGGACCAGGGTTCGAACTCAAGACCTTGCACTTGCCCAGCAGGCACTTGTGCCTCGGAGCTATCTCCCCAGCCCCTCTAGTGTACCTTTTGGATTGTATTTTTCTCCTTCAGATGCTCACACTGAGACAATATGATGTGTGCACATGAAGGTCTGATTTATTTCACTTAAGAGTATGTTTTCTGGTTGCATCCATTTACCTACAAAAGACTCAAATTTATCCTGTTTTATAGCTGAGTAATAGTCCATTGTATAAAAGTACCATATCTTTATCCATTCTTCACTTGATGGGCATCTGTATTGTTTCCAGGATTTAGCTATTGTGCTTCTATAAACATGGATGCACATATATCGCTGTGGTATAAGGTTTTCAGTTCTTCTGGGAAAATATCCAGGAGGAGACTGCTGGCTTGAATGGGACTTCCAATCTTAGCCTGTCTAGGAATCTCCACACTGATTTCCACAGTGGTTGTACCAGTGTGCACTCCCACAAGCAGGGTAGAAGGGTTCCTTTTTCTCCATAGACTCTCCAGGATTTGTTATTGACTGACTTCTTGATGTTAGTCATTCTTTCTGGGGTGAGATACAATCTCAATATTGCTTTAATTAGCATTTCTCAAATGACCAATGACGTTTAACATTTTTTTCATATACTTACTTGCCATTTGCATTTCTTCCTTTGAGAAGTTTACATTAATCTCAGATGCCCATTTTTTAACTGGGTCTTTGAAGTTGGTGGGCCTGATTTTTAAAAAGTTCTTTATATGTTCTATATAAAAAGCTTTTGTCAAAGAGACAACTGGCTATAATTTTTTCCCAGTTTGAGATTTCTTTTTGCTCTGTTGGAAATTTTCTTGAAGTGCAGAGACTTTTCAAAAAGATGAGCTCCCAGTTATCGATTCTTCGAAGTATTTCTCATCCAGTGGTTTAAAGCTCTACCTACGCTTTTGTCTTTAAAATTTCTGTCTCCACTGTCCTCCAGAAGATTTAGTGTTTCTATTTTAATATTTAAATCTTTGATACATTTTGACTGTAGCTTTGTGCATGTTGACAGACATGGGTCTAGTTTTAGCCTTTGGCATGTGGAAAGCCAGTTTTTCCAGCACCATTTATTAAAGAGGCTATATTTCTTCCAATGAACACATTTGGCTCCTTTATAAAATACAAGGTGGCTGAGTGTGTTTGGAGTTGTTTCTACATCTTCTCATCTTTTCCATTGAGCCTCAGGTCTGTCTCTATGTCAGCACCATGCTGACTTTTATTACAGTAGCTTTATAGTATAATTTCAGATCATGGATTCTGATACCTCCTGGATTTTTACTGTTTCCTAGGATTTTTTTTTGATATTCTTGGTCTTTTCTTGTTCCAAATGAATTTCAGTAAGGTTTTCTTTAGTTCTTTGAGGTATACTAATTGTATTTTAATCAGGATTACATGAAATCTGTATAACAATTTTAGGAGTATGGCCATTTTGACAATGTTGGTTCTTCCTATCCAAAAGATGGAATATTTTTTCATATTCTCAAATCCTTTTCAATCTCTTTTCTCAGAGTATCATAATTTTCACTGTATAAGTATTTTATGTCCTTTGTGAGATTGGTTCCTAAGTACTTCATTTATTGGACGTTACTGTGAAAGGCCTGATTGCCCTAATTTCTTTTGTGTGTTCATTCTTTGTGTAATACTTGCCTCCAGGAAAGAATTTGAACAAATTGCTTCCCTTTCAATTTCATTGAAAAGTTTGAGAAAAATTGATGTTAAATTTTCTCTAAATTTCTTTTAGAATTATGCTATGAATCCATCAGGACCTGGGTTTATTGGCAGGTTTCTTTATTATGTTTTTAATTTTGTTTCTTGTTATTGTTTTATTCAGAGTTTGTATATCTTCGTAACTCAACCTTGCCATTTCATATGTATCTAGGAAACTGTCCATTTCCTCTGTGTTTTCTACCCTGTGAGGGTAAAGACTTTGGAAGTAAGTATTGATAATCTCCTAAATTTCTCTAGGGTCTGTAGTGATTTTACCCTTTTCATTCTTTATTGTATGATTTTTTTTCCTTTTGTTAATTAAGTTGGCTACAGGTTTATCAATTTTAGTTATTCTTTCAAAGAATCAATTCTTTGACTCATTTATTCTTTATATTGTTTTGTTCATCTCCAATGCATTAATTTCTCCTCTAGTCTTTATAATTTCCTGCCTTCTTTGGGCTTTGAGCTTAACTTGCTCTTCCTTTTCTAGGAGCTTTAGGTGCAGCATAAGATGGTTTATTTCAGCATGTTCTGTTTTCCTAAAGTGTGAAATTACCTCTATAAATCTTCCTCTTAAGACAGATTTCATTGCATCCCACAGGTTCTGTTAAGTTATATATACATTTTAATTTTGGTTGTAAACATTTTTTTAATTTCTTATTTAATTTCATGTGTGACCTACTGGTTGTTTAAAAGGTTGTTATTTAATCTCTATGTGTTCATGGTGTTTTGTAGTTTCTTTTGTCAATAATTTCAAGTTTTATTACACTGTGGTCAGATAGTATGCATGCGATAATTTCAATTACTTTGTGTTTGCTTAAGAGCAGTCTGTGTGCTAGTATACAATCTATGTTGGAGACTGTTTCATATGCAACTGAGAATAATGTATATTCTGTTACTGAGTGAAACACTCTGTAAGGGTCTACCAACTCAATTTCTTTACAAGTTTGGTTTAGTTCTGTTATTTCTTTGCTAATTTTTTTCTAGTTGATCTCTTTGTGACAGTAGGGCATTAAGTTCCCCCATTATTACTGTGTTGCTGCTCACTTGTGTGTGTGTATGTGTGTGTGTATGTGTGCGTGTGTGTGTGAGTGTGTTAAAACTTGTCTTATGTAAGAGGGTGTTCCTACACTTGGGTGCATACATATTTGTAGCTGTTATCTCTTCCTCTTGCAGTTTTCCTTTAACAGGTATATAGTGACCTTCTTTACCTCTTTGGATGATTTTGGTTTAAAGTTGATATTGTCAGCAACCAGGATAGATATCCTGCTGTTTTCTGATTTCCTGTGCTATGTGGAATTTTTCTCCATCCTTTGCCTTTTAGTCTGTGAATTTCTTTTTGAGCTAAATGTGTCTCTTGTATGTAGTATATTGGTTTTTTTTTTTTTTTTTCCATCTTTTTGAGACAGAGTCTCACTATGCAGTTCAGGCTGGCATTGAGCTCACTTTTGTAGCCCAGAGTGGTCTCAAACTCATATTGATCCTCAGTCTCCCAAGTGCTTGGATTACAGGTATGCATCGCCATGCCCAGCCTGATTTTGTTTCTTAATCCACTCTGCTATTCTGTTTCTTTTGATTAACGAATTGAGTCCATTTACATTGATCATTATAATTGCTATATATTGATTTATCTTTGTCGTGTTGTTTTCCTGTTATGGGTTCTCTACTTTTCCCCTCCTTTTAATTACTTGCTCTGTTTTGTAGTTCCTTTCTATTGCTCTTAAAGCTGTGGTCACTTCTGTCTCTTTCTTGAATATCTGTTGGAACTCTTTGTAGGGTTGGTTCAGTGACCACAAATTTCTTCAATTTCTCTTTGTTATGGAAGTATCTTATTTTAACCTTTGAATTTGATAGATAGTTTTACAGAATACATCAATCTGGGCTGGAAGTTATTTTCTTCTAGTACCTGAAATACTTCACTCTATGCTCTTCTTCATTTGATGGTTTGTTTTGAGAAATATGAGGTCATTCTGATGGGCCTTCTATTGTAAGTGATCTGTTTCTTCTCTCTATTTGTTTATGTATTTATTTTTTTACATCACATTTATGTATTTTTTTTAAATTTAACAATGGTTATATTACATATTTTCATCATTGGATCAGTTTAGATTAATAGATATAGGTATATAAGATTGATCAAACAAACATTAACACTTTCAATAAACATTAATTTTTTTTAACAGTTGACACACTGCATATTGTTCTCACAATAGTAATACAGAGCACAAGGTGTGGGCTTGACACACCTTGCAACTGATATTGGTAAGAGAAAAAGAATTCTTCTCTTTGAACTAAGAGGAAGCAGATGCATACAGAGTCCAATGTTCCACAATTGCAGTGGGCCACCAGTGAAATTGGCAACGTTGGAGCTATGAATCCAAGCCTCCTGCAGCTCATAACACCAATCTGGCTGTGTTTCATGCCTCGTGATTAAGTTTTTCCTGTTTCTTCTCTCTAGAAGCTTATAATATTCTATTCTTTTGAGGAAGTTCTGAAATCTTGAAAATTATGTGTGTAGGTGTACATTTATTGTAATTATGGCTGTGTTGTGTTCCATATGCCCCATTTCTTGGTGTGTCAGTTTCTTTTCTCATGTTTGGGAAATTTTCTGCTAGTACTTCTGCAAATAGCCTTTCTATATCATTTGTGCTATCTCCCACTGTTTCATTGACACCTATTATTATTATTATTATTATTATTATTATTATTATTATTTTAGGGAAGAGTGTGCACAGTGTTCAGAGTCTCACTACTAGATTGGACTCATAGTGATCTGCCTGTTTACAACCTCTCAAAAACTGGGATTACAAGTGCATGCCACCACACCCGGTTGCAGCACCTATTATTCTTATATTATTTTTCTTTGCATCATCTTGTAGTGCTGAATTGTTATTTCCTGGTTCCTTGTTAGTTTTAAGAGATCTTTTATTTAGCATTCATTAGTTGCAGCATTGTCTTCAAGGTCTGAAAGCCTATCTTCAGTTTCATTCAAGCAGTTTTGCCTGCTTTTAATGGAGTTCTTCATTTTTTTGTTTTGTTTTGTTTTTTTATTTTTTTTATTTAATATTTTTATTGTTTAAATTCAGCAATGGTTGTATTACATATTTTCATCATCAGATCAGTTTAGATTAATACATATAGGTATATAAGATTGATCAAACAATTAAACATTAACACTTTTAAATCTACTTTTTTGTTTTCTTTTCCCCTTTCTTTTCTTTCTTTTTTTTTTTTTTTTTTTTTGAAAGTTGACATATTGCATATTGTCCTCACAATCGTTCTACAGAGTACAGTGTGTGGACATGACCAACCTCCCTATTGAAGGAGTTCTTCATTTTTTGGGTAGC
>PVJA010036268.1:0-21223 GCA_004027025.1 Myocastor coypus | reverse complement strand
TTTTTTTTTTTTTTTTTTTTTTTTTTTTTTTGAGACAGGGTCTCACTGTGCAGTTCAGGCTGGCTTTGAGCTCACTTTTGTAGCCCAGGCTGGTCTCGAACTCATAACGATCCTCCTGCCTCAGCCTCCCAAGTGCTGGGATTACAGGCGTGAGCCACCACGCCCGGCTGAGACCCTGCAATATTGACAAATATAAAAGAACTTCATTTTGAAAGTAAACATAGGAGCAGCAGTCATAGAACCCATGGGAAAACCACAAGTGAACATGCACATGCATTTGTGTGTGTATGGGTGTGTGAGCACATGCTAAGAAGCAGAGGGTATTGCAGAACTGAAAAGTTGTCCTGTAGAACATTTCATAAAAAAGTACAGTTGGATGACTCTTCTATAACTTAAAGAACATTCAGATTTGCTTTATTGTGTTAGAATCGACAAATGCAACTGCTTTTGTTTTGGGTTTGGATTCTTTAAATAATAGGTCTTTTTGGTGCTTTTCATATTTATGTGTTAAGAGTGTCTAAAATGGTTAACTTTACAAAAATTCTATCACCAATTTACTTGCAATTCACTACCTGCACTTGATTAGACTTTTCTGAGGGCTTTCTCCACGCGTGTGGGCATCACTATTGGACACACAAAGATGATTCACGGTTCATTAGGTGGGTGTTTGTCCAGGAGCAGCTCAAAGATGACCAGCTATTTCTGTAATGAGGAAAAAGAAATTTCACCATTGTAATAACCATTTCATATGAAGGAGAGGATTTTAAGATATCTTCTTAATATATTTGTATAGGCACACATTTATTTTGTTATTTTTTAAGAATTTTTTATTTTATTTATTTATTTTTTTCTTGTTTTAGAACTTTTGTTTGTTCACTTATTTATTTTTATGGC
The DNA here is from genome assembly GCA_004027025.1 of Myocastor coypus. Taxonomy (NCBI): domain Eukaryota; kingdom Metazoa; phylum Chordata; class Mammalia; order Rodentia; family Myocastoridae; genus Myocastor; species Myocastor coypus. The sequence goes on along the minus strand of PVJA010036268.1, from coordinate 20,329 downwards.
CAGCTCAGGCTGCCCTGAGGGCAGGACTGGCGCAGCATGTGGTGCCAGGGATCGAACCGCGGTGCCTGCAGTTGCCCAAGCTTTCCTAAGCAGGTGCTTTAGACCACTGAGCAATCCCGCTGGGCCCTAGGCATACATTTATATGGCTACATGATGCACATATATACATGTACATATATCTATACACATATACATATAAATATTGCTTAAAATATTTGGCATTTTATTTGGTTTACCATTTATAAAATGACTTCTTCCATCTTTCTTTTTTTTAACAGGAGACTACATAATATACTTTCAAAAATATTGTAAAGTTTTTAGCAGTTTTAATAATCCATCACCGCACATTGTGATTATAATTTTTACAGCATAATTGCACCTTCTATTGACAACTTCTCAGGCATTAACTAATTATGCTGTTTAATGAAATTACAATAATTGCATTAAAAAGATTATCTGTTGAAGATGGAAAAGGACACTATTAGCTGTTTTAGCATAGTTTCGTGTTTGTATTTTCAACCTTATAATTGAATTGTACATCCAGACAGAAGCACAGATATACTGATCTAAATCTCTTGGCATTTTGGAGCCTCTGATTTTGACTAATAAATATGAGCTTTTTCTTAGTTGAATCCTAGAGCAGGAAGCATTGCTGTGCTCATGCAGTCATGGTAGGTAAGAGAAAGCGGTCAACTTGCCTCGTGCTGTAGGGTCAGCCCCTATACCTAAGCTTTCCATCACCACTGCTGCAGCAGTAGCGACAGCACCAACACTTCCGGTGCACAAGCTCCCGTATGTGCATAGCCACACGCAGAAGACAGAGGACGTTTTTGGAATGCTTCCTCCGGGCTTTGAGTCAGAAGCCCTTGTGTCATGCCGGCTCCAGTGAGGTCCACCTAGTGTACTTTATAAGGTTATCCTGTTGACCTGAATGGAATTTTCATTTTTACCTCTTACATTTCTGAGACAGGAATGCCATGTGGCTCCTTCATGCAGTGAATGCTTGAACATTTTCTTTAATATGGTTCCTCTCCCTCCTCTTCCCAGCAACAGATGACCTAGAGCTGTGATGGGGAACCTCTTAGGGCTGTCATCTAGGTGGCTGGGGCAGAGCACCCAGGCCTTAGGTGGCCACCATTGCTAGAGTGTCTGTTACACTGTTAGGCACAGAGCTGCAGAGATGCAGTTTTCATGCTGGGTGCCCATCAGCCCCTGGTTCCCTTCTCTGTCCTCTGCTGTGCCATCTTCTTCCTTCTTCTTATCCCATCCAGCCTCTCACCAGTACCTCCTCAGTTCTTTGATTTCTTTTTACTTCTTCAACACCCTTCCACCTTTCCTTGTTACATTTGTAAACAACTACATGTAAATGATTAAATCATATCATGCATCTTGCCTTTAGGGGATCGAGCTAGATAATGAGTATGGATGCACTTTAAAAGATATGAAATAATCTAGGCATGGTGGCACATGCTTGTAATTCTAGTGCTTGGGACATAAGGCAAGGAGGATCACTGCGAAGTTGCAGCTAGCCTGAGCTATGTAGTGATACCCTATCTCAATACATACATACATACATACATACATGCATGCATGCATGCATACATACATACATATAGCATATATGCATATATATATTTCATAAAATAAAATATAAAGGATTATAAGTGTTTATAAAAGTTATTTTCTGATGTAACTAATAATGGGTTATGGGGTACACTTCTAATTCAGAGGAAACCCCCCCACATACACAAATGCTACACAGACACACACAGTGTATTTGCAAAGGATATGTTGTACAAGGATTATTGGAAAACATGTTCACCAACACAGTGGAGCTACAAGCTGTGATCTTATTATTTGAAAGCCATCTTCACTTTCCTTCACTATGAAAAATGCACGAAAAAAGCATCTTCAAAGAAGGAAAGGCGTACTTGGGCTCCTGTTCCAGAGATTCCTTCTCACCATTTGCGGACTGCATTGCCTTGTGCCTGAGCTGATACAGACACTTTATGGCAATGGGAGCATGTCTGAGAGGACATCGCTCCCCTCCAGTGGCCGCGGGGAGCAGAGGGAGAGCAGGAGGGCTGGGAGCTTTCTCTTGCTGGAACCCACTTCTCAGAATTCTCAGTGCATTTGGGTGGGAATCAAACTTTCAGTACAAGCTTTGGTTGACATCTAATATCCAAGCCATAGGGCCAGGAATTTAGCTCAGCATCATAAATGCCTGCTTAAGGTCCTGAGTTCAATCCCTGGTTTGTGGCTGGGGGAATGAATGAAAAACAAAAAAAAACAAGCTGTAACAAGATCCAATCATTTCTAGGGCTGATTAGTATGTATGCAGCCACCGAATCCCGTAAGAATGGATAACTTTTACTCTTTGCTCCCACAAATTACCTGAAAGTGGGAGAAATTTCATCTAATGGCCTAGTTAGGTTAATGTCACATGTTATAGAACTGTGCTCTAGAACAGAGCTATATGGTAGAAGGATCTCTACAGCACATGAGAGGCTGCAAAAGAGCAAAGGTGAAGGATTAAACTCATACTGCTTCATGTAGTGTGGAGCATACAGCAGGCATCTACTCAGTGCTCCTTGAAATGATGTTAGAATTAAGGCACACCAGCTGCTGTCCTTTTATTATAACTCTTCCCCTAATCTTGCGTGAGCCCCAGTAGTTAGTAAACTCTAAAGGTGGTGTGATAACTTCATCATCATTTTGTCCGGCATCCACTGCTTTGGCATTTTATGTTTTGCGCCCCCCCCCCAGCTTGATGCTACCAGCAGCTGCATGATCAAAATGCACCTGGCAGCAGGAGGGTTAAAAGCAGAAGCAGCAGCTGACAAGATTTTGGGATCGACAAATCCTGAATTGGGGAGTATCTTCCTTGTTGTATTTTTACTCTCCCCCATCCATTTCTAAATGTAACACTTGGGCATGTGGGCATTTTGTAGAATACAAAAGTGGAAAAGAGTGCTGAGAATAAAGAGAGGGAGCTGACATGTGTGGAAATAATTATAGCTGTTCTCCATATAGGCTTTGACCTGCTGAAGAACCAGGCTCAACACTTGTATTTCTGGCTAATTTGATATCGCCTCTTTTTTTGTAGTCTGAGCTTTGTTATTTGTTTCTGAGCTGTGATTTTTATTAGTCTCTCTGGCTGATCTTTCAGGGCTCCACATCAGGTGGCGTGTGCTCTTGCTGTCTCACTGGGTTTGGCGAGCGCAGGACCATTTTATTGCTGTGTCGTGTAGGCAGACTGGCCTGGGAAGCCAGTAATTAGAACCACCACAGGTGACAGCTACAAGAGAGCCCAGGAATCATCCGGGCTGCCCGATCTGATGTTGATGGAGAGGAACCTCCACTGGGGTCTGGGTAGGGTTTATATTATACTTTTGTCATTTGATTTATGATTTAGAAAAATGTGTCCTCTATCTTATGTCTCATTGGCTTTTGAATTAATAGGTGGGAAAGACTGTCATTGGCCCAAGAGTAGTGATCTCACTTATGCCCCCCAAACACAGGAAGACCCATCAAAATCACGTTCACGATGTAATCATCTGCATCATGTTCCTGTGCACTGCTTACTGCTCTTATCTGTCTGGGATTCCCTCATAACACAAACTCATATTTTTTTGCTCTTTAAAATGACTTCAGAGGGCCGGCGAGATAGCTCAGCAGACAGCTTAGGTAGGGGACTAGGGTTTAATTCCCAGTACCACATGCTGCATTGGCCTCGGCCCCGCCCCCAACCCCAGCCCCGCCCCCAGGCACACTGTAATCCCAGCCCTGGGGAGGCTGAAAACAAGAGCATTACTAGGAGTCTGAGCTGCATACCAAGACCCTGTACCAAATACATTTTTAAAAAGATTGCTATTTCTGCCCAAGTTATTGCAGGTTTCTATTCTGTCTTATTGTCAGAGGTGCCTCATATTTTTTGGAGGGGGGAAAAAAAGAGAAATACAGTTCCTGGCACACCATGGGAAGTGTGGTACCCACGGTTGCTATATTGATCTAGAAAAGATGAAGGTATGGGACGTAAAGAAGGAGGGGATTTTGTATTCATCCAGAGGGGGGCAAATGGTTTTGGTGAACCGTTTTAAAGGAAGTCGCATAACGGGTTGCAGTTTCTCAGCCCTGCAACATTTTGTGGAGTGTGGCTTTCATGGTCCTAAACTTAGCAAATGTGGCTTTAGTTCATCAGTATAACGGGTATTTACACAGCAAGCACTGATTCTAGTCCTTTATTTGGAAAATAGTTTGTGGAGTTGCTGCCCAGGAATGTAATATGCCACCGAGGACCCCAAATCTTACTGTCACTGCGTGTGCCCTTGGCCAGCCCTTTTTGTAGCCAGTAGTTACCACATCAAGATTTTTTGACAGCAGTGGTGGTAACGATGAAGATGATGAGGATGACAACAAAGATAGTGATGGTGAAAATTTGTGATTTGGGTGTTTTAACTGTAAACGAGGTTTTTTCCTATAAAATTGTGTTTTTAATTTATTGGCCCATAATTGTTTTATGAAATATATTTTCATTTTCCTGTATAAAGAGAAACTGAACATTAAGTATACATTTGTTAATAGTAGCATTTTCCCAACTCTAGACTAATGCTACATACATGTAATTATAAAATTTGGCAAACTACAGATTACAAAACAAATACTTTGGTTTGGAAATCAATAAAATCCATAACAAATATTAAAGCACACTCTGTGTTCTAATTTCTCTTCTCCAAATTCTGTTGAACAAAATATGAAACTGCCTTACATATTTGGCTATTGAAAATCTGATGGCTGGTATCCAAATTAACTGCTTCTCTTCTGGAAAAGTAAATTTTTATTTTTATTTTTTTCTTGGAAAAGTAAATTTTGCACCTCACTACGAATTTTAAAATTCGTTATAAGGTACATGCTTTTCTTTAAAACTTAGATTTCCTAAAAATTTAGCATTCCCCCAAAAGAACTGCAAGGAGAAAAGTAAAAGATTAAACAATGTAAACAGCTCGAGATTGTTTGGGTTTGCTTGAAGTTTGCCCTGCAGGTGGCGATAGAAACTCATAAATGGTAAAAGGTCCATAGTCATTGCTGTGTGCTACTTAGGGATTTTAATTTCAACCATTAAATTTTAAGCTGGTATCATAATCTATAAGCATAACTTATTACATCAGCAAAATATTAATTGCCATATTGTGTAATTCTCTGTTTCTGATTTGTAAGAATTTTTTCAAACATTCATAAGTATGTTCATCTTTCTCTAGAAGAAGGAAAGTTTAGAATTACAACCAAGTTGGTGCAGACTTTATGTGACAATTTACCATTTAATTTAATTTAATTTAATCTTTATTTTTGAATTTTTTTGAGACAGGGTCTCACTATGCAGTTCAGGCTGGCCATGAGCTCACTTTTGTAGCCCAGGCTGGTCTCGAACTCGCACTGAGTCTCCTGCCTCAGCCTCCCCAGTGCTGGGATTACAGGCATGTGCCACCATGCTTAGCTATACAATCTAGCATTTTAAACTTTTTTATTGTTTTATTTTTACTTACCTTAAAGACAAAATTAGTGGGATGTCCCTTTGGTTAGGTCTATCTTTGGCAGGTTCCCCTGGCTGCTTAGACATAATGCTGCCTTAGTATTTACCTAAAGACCCACCTTCAAATCATTGTAGTAAGTTGACTGGTTTCAGGAGACGTTGGTTAGCTTAATGTTAATATGCTCAGAATCACAAATTCCTTGAAAGGTATCAATCTGGGATAGAAAGAAAGCATAAATAATGTCTTTTGAAACATAAAATATAGCCCTTTCAATTTTTTTAGGTATTTCATTTTGAACATTAGGCAGAGTCAAAGCAAACATAAAGCATGAAGTCCTTGGAAATTCACTCCTTGATGCTAAAGTTCAAACCTTCTTTATTTGCCATTTTTTTTCTTTTTTTTTTTGTAAATTTGAGTTTGAGAATGCTTATTCTAGAGTGATTTGCTTAGGCATAAGGCTAATTTCAGCTCTGTTTTCTTTAAATCTCATTTTATTTTTTTATTTGTTTATTTATTTATTTATTTGGAGGACCAGGGTTCGAACTATGACATGACCTTGCACTTGCCAGGCATGCAATTGTGCCACAGAGCTATCTCTCAGACCCCTTAAATCTACTTTGTGTGGTATATTTTTAAAGGGGAACTGCCTTAATAGTAAAAGAAAATGCAATTATCTTCATTTAAATGCCTGAAATTTTAGCTGTTGAGTGTCATCAGCAACTGTGATTGTCTTCAGCAATCATAGCATTTAAGTCTTCGCCTTCTGAACGTTTTACTAAATCTTATGGCACACTTTAAAATCAATAGGACTTTGTATACTACACCTGTGGATCTAGACATGGTAGTAATAGTTAAGAGGGAGAAGGAAAAGAGAGAGAGAGAGAGAGAGAGAGAGAGAGAGAGAGAGAGAGAGAGAGAGAGAGAGAGAGAGAGAAGGCAGCCCTAGGCATTCTTATGTTCTATGTCAGCTCTTCTGATTCCTCGTGAGAAGGAAGACAGTAAGTCAGACCCCCCCCCACCCCGCCCCCAGAAACCTGCTTTCCAGTCTTCCTATGAAGAATATTCAGTTCCCCGCTCTGGTAGCAGCTGATCAAAGTCTAATCCATTAAAAATATATCGTGGTAAGCAGTTCTTGAAAATGTTTATAATAAATGGTAAAAGCCAAGTCTCCGCTGTGAGCTTAGCAGTTGGAACAGGATGTGTTCATCAGGAAATAGGTTATTGCCTGACCAGTTGTCCTGCAGAGAAACCTGCAGGATAGATGATTTAAAAGCTTGCAGGGTAAGGATTTTATTTGATTTCCCCTTTTTGCTTTCCTTTGTATGTAACAGGGTTGTTTATCACCCACGAGGGCTCTCCTCAATGAATCTATTATGAAGTTCATTTTATGAGCAAAAACATGGCATGTTTTGGGGTTGACCCAATCCATACGCTGTGGTGGCCAATGACCTGAGAATATTAATGCAACTAATTCACTCACATAGAATAGAATTTGTAGCTTGGGGGGAAAAACAATTCTGTTTGCGTGGTAAAGGAAACATCCTGCTGAAAATTATGGTGATGTCCACCTTTTGCCTTGATTTTGGTTCAGACTTCAGGAATGGACACAGTTCTCATGAATAAAACCTTGACGTGGAGGATACATACAGGAACACTGGTGGAGTGACTACGAGATCAAACGTGCTGGCTAGAGAGCCTTAGGGAAGCATTATGTGCCTGAGGTCTGATCTATTGTTGGGGAGGTCTGAGAGTGTTAATGCACTCTGCAAAGATTATGCTGCCTCTCTAATTGCTCAGACACTTCCTTAAAGGATTTAAACAGCCAGGAACAGTGACTGCTGCTTGTCACTTTTTGTCTCCTCCCTGCCATTGAACTTTATCTGTCTTTCCATGGAGACTACTAGATCAAGTACCCTAGCCAGTGTCAAAGGCATAAACTCTGAATTAGGAACGAGAGCAATGAGAGATGATCTTTACAGCTCTGGTATTACTTGTTCTCTAAATGTTCTGCATCCCATTTCTGGTGTTTACATTGTGAAAACGAACACTTGTGTTCAAAGGTAGAGCCAGGGAGGGCCAGGCTTGGCTCTGATGTCTGATCAGATAGGTTTCCTTAATCTTTTCTCCATGCCCTTGTTGGTGCAGGGCGGCATTTTGTATATGGGTTATTTCAGTAAAACATGGGAGTAGTGAAGTTGAGCATTTCTATGTGGTATCTACCACCTGCATACACACACACACACACACACACACACACACACACACACACACACACACACATTCATATACTCTGTTCTGAAATGTTTACCTTGAATGGGATTTAAACAACCCATCCATGTGTAGGGCCTCATCACTTTATCCAGACCTTCCTTGTAAACTTCAGATACTACTCGGACATTTTACATAGCGGTGTTCTCTGCCCAGGGGGGTAGGTTGTGTGTGTGTGTGGGGGGGGGGGTTGGTGCCTGCAAACTGATGCAGCAATTTTATCAGATTCTGGATCTTTTAAGTTGCTTTCATCATATCTCATTCAGTGTTTTTTAAATGACACCAAAAAGCAAAAAGATGGTAATAAAGTCATTAAATTCTGTGTGGCTGCAGGAGTGGGAAGGACAAACTTGCCTCTAGCCTGAACTGTGCCTCCCCACTAGGTGCAGTTGCTTGTCAACAAGTCAGAATTCTGCTTAGATCCATCCCAAATGTGAATACATAACATACATATGGCCCAGAGCCTGCAGTATAATATTTATGTTGCTCCTGAAAGAGACCAGGGAGGATTCCCCATAATTCAAGATGGTAGCCTGACTGAAGGGTGTAGAAGGATTTCTTTCTTTCTTTCTTTTTTCTTTTAAGAAATCCTTGTTTGTCCCATGGGAACTTCACACTTTTCGGCTGATGGAGCTGTATTTTACTTATCCCATATAAAGCTGTCAGTGTATTCTTTATATGTGTCTCTTGAAGACTCTAAACAGATGACGGGAACAATTGCTAGAGGGAGAAAAACACATCTGAATTGCAATCTTGAGAAGATCATTTCCCTGTGATCTCCTGTCCCTGCCTCCGTGCGGACTGTCCCTCACACTTCCTCTTGTTGTGTGTTATCTCATACTGCACTGAGTGTTTCATCTGTATATAAAAATTAAAAATTCAAACAAAAATCTGGCCCACATGAAGAACAGGCCCTTTGGGCATATGGTTCATTATGCACATTCGTTTAATTACTAAAACACTCGCAATGGCTTTTCTGCCCTTGCTTTCAACTTGCAAAGTTGGATCTCTTCTGCCTGGAGAGTGTAACACAAAATCCTGTTCTCAAGGAGGAAAAGGAGCCTTTGAAGAAATGATGCGTGTCACCAAAAAGATGTAGGGATGTCAAGAAAAAAAAAAAAAAAAGAACTGGTGGAGGGAGTCGTCCCCTTCCTCCTCCTCCTCTGCTTCCTCCTTCCTCTCTTTCTTCTTCCTTCTGTGTTTTCCCTCCCTTTCCCACCACATTCCCCGGAGGCCTCTTTGACTGTGGTTCCTTTATGCGAATGTGAGTAGGGGAGAAACGTGAGCTTGAGGGTTTAGGTTTCAACTCTGTTCGTTCTGAGGAACTCAAGTCTCATGATAAAGCTGTCTGAGTTTTATTGGTTAGAAAGGCGCACTATGAAAGTGTGACTTTAATTGATTTTTCAGGGCAAACAGGTGGTGATGGCTGAGACAGTCCCTGGCCACACTGCCACTCCTAATTTGGGCTGCGTGTGTAATAGCTTTATTAAAATAAATAATCACCTGGCTTTGGTGTTACCTGAGTGTCTGCCTCTTGGCTTTTAAGAAGCCACTGCAGATATTTCTTATTTTGTCATTCAAAGAATCAGATCCTAAAAATGTTGTGGGAGACTGTATTTTATGCAATCAAGCGTAGTATTTATGTTGGATTATTTAAAAACATTAAAGTTAAAAAGATCTTTAAGTAGGATCATTGTTTTTGTTAGGTTTCAAATGCACACATTTATTTATATAATGCAACAGATTTTGAATGTAAGAGGCCAAAAATTGAATTTATGGTTGTTGGATTGGATTTGAAGTTTTATTTTTGTGAGCAAAGATAAAAGATAATAATAGAAAGATAATAAATATAAACGTAAAAGAAATAATGGAAGAAACCTAAAGGGTAGTTTGAGTGAATATACATGTTGTGTGTGTACTTTAAGAGTATAATTTAGATTTCTGAATCCATAGTGTTGTCTCAACATTGTAAGAAAATGGCTGGGACTCCTGGTCACAATAAATTGAAGACTTCTATAAGTATTTTTTTAAAATGTGCTTAGTATAGGGTCTACAGGGTCTCACTGTATAGATGAGACTCGGGGTCATTCTCCTGTTTTCAGCCTCCCAAGAGCTGGGAATATAGGCACACCCAGTCTCAGTCACCCTCTCAGTGTGCCCCAGGGGGCATGGCACACTGGGAATTGATCCCTGGCCACTGTGCTCTAGCTAAGCACATGTTACAGTCCACTTACCAGACAGGCACTTGTGCCAGGGAGCTATCTCCCACCCCCCATCCCCCTCACCCCCCCCCACCCCTGCCCTCATCCCTGGTCAGCCCAAACATTGCATTTATAAACTAAGGGAACATCCAAATCTTGGCATCATGTTTATTTTCAGGGGCAAGTATGTGTGAGTCTGATGCAAGCTCAAGTTTGCTTTTCAATTAAGCAAACAGGTGCTCTAATGGCAGGGCATCCATGGCATTCTTGGTATGATTCCTGAAGGAATTGTATTTCCCTATCAATAGCATCACTTCCTAATCTCTACCTGAGGGTCCTTAGTGTATTTTAAGCAGGCTGAATGTGTACAGAGCTATTGTAGGCTTAATGTGAACTTACTGCAACCCTGATTCTTTTAGTGTCAGAAATAAAACTGCAAGTGGAGTAACTTAATACAGTGAACTGGTTTCCTCTCTCTGTGCTAATGCTAATTAGATACACTTGCTTTATGACCAGGAGCATTTTTTTTTTTTCCCTGCATTCATTCTGATCTTGTATGAACAAGAAGGAGTAAGTCGTAAATGCTAAGTCTAAGCTCTCAGTCACCACTACAGCCTGCTCTTTCTGTGACCGAGTCAGACAACAGGTTTGAGACTGTGTTGTCCATGTCAAGTACAATTAGGGCCCCACTGGACTTCTACCCTGGTGGGTCCCACGGGGCCCAAAATCATGTTTCTCAAATGAGTGAGACACTTATCAGTACACTTAATGGAATTTTTCCCTTGACCCCTTTAGACAATCAGCTTGGTAGGAAATAAAGGAGTGAGGATTTTCCTTCCCTCTCTTTCATCAGAGCAGAGAACTTGCAAAGGCCTTTGAAAGGCGAATTTACCAAAATCAGGCTTGAAACTGCTCAATTGTCAGCCTCTGCAAGATTCATAATGAGAAATTTATTGTCTGATTCCAGACCTGAAGTTATGATCATTACAGGGGAAAAAGCCAATCATCACAGCACATTAGAAGCTTTTTTCTCCTCTCTCTCTCTTACTGAGTTTAGTGTTTTCTACTTTGTAAACCAGTTGTTTTGCTTTTATGAGCAATGCAGGGCTTTTTACAAGGCCATAGGTGACTGTTGAACTTCTTTCGCATTTGTATAAAATCATCAAGAAATGAAAATTACAGGGTGGTCATAAGCACAAAGAAAACAAATGCTTCCTATTGAAAGGAGGAGAAAACTAGTAAGGAACTCATGTATATTATAGGTTAGAAGCCTTTTTTTTCCCTCTTAAAAAACATCCATTAATACATTGAAAAGCAGAAAATGAAAGTTAACTATTTCGAGCCAAATCTACTCTCCTCCAATTAATATTATGAATGTGTCGAATTTGATTGAGACTTTCACTACCATCAGAGTAAAGGTAGCTGGCTTATAGCAGTTTTCAGAGTAGCATTACTGTAAAGTTGCAGTTTAAAAATTACATGCACTATTTAAACAGTCATAGAGGACAGAAAAAGTGTGACATCTCCTGTAGGTGTCTGTATGAAAAGTTATTTAGAATAAAACATCAGTTACAGTCAGTGCCACCAAAAATTAGAACTGGTTGATTAAATTCTGCCTTGAGGAGGTAAGACAACAAGTTTAGTTTCCCCTAAGGGACCCACTGAGTCCTTTTATGACATATGGGAATAGTCAAAGACAATGCCACATGAATGCTAACTGTGACACTTTGTGGTGTACATGGGTCTCTGGGAAAGAGCTAGCTAATGAATAGTGATTTGGTAAGTTTTCTACACATTATGAAAACCAGAGCAAGACTTAGGTATGCCTGTAAAAATAAGATTTTATTTGTGGACAAGGCACACAGTGTACGTTAGGGTGGGGGGATAAACTTTCAATTCAGAGCCCTGTCCAAATGACAGGAAGTTTGCACTTGCCTCTGCCCCGTGCCTATTCTGTATCCACTTGCTTCTTTCTTGATGACAACCGAACACCCACAAACAAGATCTTTTCTCTGCCTACTGGTACCTTGCAGAAGTTTATAGCAGGTTTTCCAGGCAGTCTAGATAGCCTTTCATAATTACCCTGGGTGTCTTTACCCCTTTGATATTATACTACTGTATTCTCTCTTTCTACTATAACAAGTTACCTTAACCCTAGGTAGCTGGAGATAACACTTCTGTATCATGTTAACTTTAACCCAGATCTTCTGAAGTTAACAAAGGGCCGTGTTTGAGGAAGGACCATGTCGCTTCTGGAGAGTAGGAGAACTCTTTCTTCCTTTGTTTCCACATCTATAAACTGCTGGTTCTTCTCAGCTCATGGTCCTTTCCTCCAACTTCAGGTCCAGCAAGGACAGATTCTTAAATTCTCAGGTGACATCACTCTAACCTCTCCTGCTAAGTTATTAACTAGTAATCTCTTTCTCTCTTCTTTATACATGTTTAAGAACTTTTGTGATTAGGTTGGTTCCTCCTGGGTAATTCTCATTATCTCTGTACTTTGAGGACATATGACTTAACAATCTGAACAGTGCCCCTATAATCTTAATTCCCTTGGTCATGTAACACTAGGTTCCAGAGAAGAGGCCATGCCTCTGTGGTCACCACTACCCTGACAACCTCAGCTAGGCCCTGCATTCCTGTCGTCCATTCATATTGATTCCTAGTAGAGAGAGATTTGGTGAGCAACTTTGGTTTCTCCCATGAGAATTGCTTCACTGAGAGTTCTACATGTAGGAGGAAGGAAGAAGTTGTCTGCTGTGAACATTTTAATCTGAAAGAGTCTAGGAGGACCATAGTTAGAAATATATGGAAGTCGCATTATCTGTGACATACAAGTCTTTTGGTTCTTAATTTGGTTGCTGGTATGTGACCCAAGGGCATGAAGTCCATGAGAAAAAGTGCTGGCATCCTGCACAGATGTTAGGTGAGGGAGTTGTGATGGGGAGAGGGATGTATGGGCTGGTTCCAGTAGCCAAACAGAAAAGGTGACCGTTGGCCTTAACTGTGTCATCTTCATTGATTTAAAACATGTTCTCAGGGCTGGCCAAATAGCTCAGGGATTAAGCTCTTACAAGCAGGCACAGGGGCTAGGGATTTAATCCCTGGTCCTGCAGTGCCAGCCCTGCCCCAGGGGCATGATGAAACAGCAGTTGAGACTGGGCGTGGTGGCACAATCTTGTGATTCCAGCTCTTGGGAGTCTGAAAAAAGGCGGATCACTATGAGTCCAATCTAGTAGTGAGACCCTGAACATCTTGTAGACCCTTCCCTAAAATACAAAAACACCTCCCAAAAAACCAAAAAGTTCCTGTCCTCTTTCATTGAGCTTGTCCAAATGGCCCCATTGTGTGTGCACAGAGCGTACACTCAATTGACACAAGAGTGGTAACTCAGGTACAGATCTGATTCCAATTCCACTGACATCGGCGCACACGGGGTGCTGTTGCGCAGTTTCCATGTCACAGTCAAGGTGCTGATTAGTTTCCTCACCACAGAAAACCCCTCTCTTGTTCCCCATTAATGTTCGCTCCTGGGTCTAGGCAACCCCTTAAATACCTTCTCTTACAAAATTCCCTAACTTTCTTCGCTTTTACTTTGACAACAGTACACACTCATAAAGTGCATCTTTTAACATGTCGAGCATTTTTCTTTTCGTTTAGCCAAGTGATCTTCAGATCTCTCCCGTTTGTGCCTATCAGTAGCTCATTCTCATTAGTCAGTTTTGAAAGATCAGGAGACTGGGAAATGTAAGGCTTACTTGTGCACGAGACAGCCCACTGATGCTGCGTAGAAAACGCCCCTCTTGTAAGGGCTGGGAGATAGCTCAAGGGCACAAGTGCCTGCCTGGCAACAAGTGTAAGGTCCAGAGTTTGATCCCCACTTCTGGAAACAAACAAACAAACAAATAAAAACACTCTTGTAAACATCAGTACACATGTCGTTTGGTAGAATCATGTAAGAATTTATAGCCATAGTTCCCAGGATGGTATCTGGGCTGTAGTCTCCAGGTTTTCAGGAACAAAATTCCTACATTCCCACCCAAATCTATTGAATAAGGAGCTCTGGGGCTGGACCCCAAAGCCATGTTTGAGTAAATCTTCCAGGTGTTTTCCATGCATGTTAAAGTTTGAGGCCCACTGCTTAAGGGCACGGGTTTTCTAAATTATCTCATGTACATGTTTTGCTTAATTAGTTAATGCCAACCATTTCCCAAGTGATGGAAGCCTCAGCATCAAATGAAAGTTAGCATTGTTTTACATCTCTGAAATCTCTCAGCCTCATCTGACTTCTTAATTCTATCAATCTGCTGTGTGAAATGGTACTTTGGTGTGGTTTCAATTTGCATTTTCCTTTTTACTAATGAGTTTCTTATGTTATGAGACCTTTGAGGTCTTCTTCCTCTGTTCTCCTGTTCTCTAATTTCCTTTTATCCTACCTTTTTATTGAATTGTACAAATATTTCCTATAATCTAGATAAAACTGCTCTGTAGTAGAAATGTCTTCTCAAAGCTATCAAAGTTTTATAAGGTTTACTGCAGCCTGTGCTGTGTGTAAGGAATCCTTCCCTCATAACAAAGCCATCAAGACAGTGACAACTTAAATTGGTTTGCCACTGACATTCTATTTTTCAGAGTATTTGTGGTTTAATTTCATTTTAGTGATCCTAGGACCAATTGTGCCATCTGTTTATGGAATAGTTTGCCTTTTCTCAGTGACCTGCAATTTCCATAAATTCATTCTATGCATCTTCAGTCTGTCTGTCATCCACAGAAACAACTTAGGAGGAGTAAAGGGTGAGTCGGGCTCACGGTTTCAGGTGTTCCAGGCATACTCTCTCTTCATTGTGAGGTACAATATGTGTTGTATAATACAATATGTCATGGTGGTAGCACTTCACAGAGACTTTTTTTTTTTTTTATCTTACAGTGGTTCTGTAGCCAAAAGAGAGACGGGAAGAATCTAGAATTGCAATATCTCTTACAAGGCCAAATACTCAATGATTCAACTTCTTCCTGTCAGAGTACACTTCTAAAAGTTTTACTCCATCGCAGTAGTGCCAGAGCTGGAAGTAAATCCTTCAACAAATGAGCCATTGGAACATGCGTGAATCACAGTATAGCAGTAATGCATCCACTTTCCATGCATGGACACACATCTCCATTGGTAGTGTGTCTATCTCTGGACCAGTGTTATGCAAGCATCATTTAGCATTAGTCTAGTTTTCCCTGAATTATACTTCTTTTTAGGACCACATACACAATGCTTCTTTTTTTTTTTTTCTCTGCCGTATAAGAGGTAGAACTAAATTTTTCTGGTCCACAAAGACGGAATAAGACAAAGGTGGAAAGGTAAGTGGTGGAGCCATTGAGTAATATATGTAATGTCTGATGTTAGAACCTCAATACTGTAAAACATGAATAAATAAAATGAAAAAAAATCAGATCAAGTAAATACCAATATTGTAATTCATGTGCAAAATTAGAATTCTTTAATGTATACCTGCATCAGTTTATAGGCTTTTTCTCTATTATATTTAAGTTTTAAATTATTTCCTAATGTAAAAATCAGGCTTCAGGTTTTCTCTCTTTTTTTTTATGGTACCGGGGATTGAACTCAGGACCCTGTGCTTGCCAGGGAAGCACATATCCCACTGAGCTATCTCCCTGGTCCCAGGCTTCAGTATTTCTCCAGATCAGTAGTTGTTTAGTTTTGTAAACACATTTTCTTTTTCTTTGAAATCTTTCATATGTATCTATGAAGGTTTTTTGGTTTTAACCGCTCGTAGCCAGTGCTTCTCTGAAAATGAGTTTGTTCAACTCTTCTTTAAAGACAATTTGTTACATGTAATATTATACATTGAATTTCTGAGAAAAATACATGTTACATTAGTCTTCTACCTTTTTGTTTCCCTTTTTACACTTAGCTATAAAAGCACTCAAGTTGATTTGATTAAATGAGTAGTTACATCTTCTTTCTCTTTCTTTAGTTCTTGGCTATTTATAATTCTACTGGATTATTTTAAAGCCTGGTTTCATCTTCATTTTTCCTTACAAGAACTTTTATCACCTTTTGGGTGGGAGTGTTTCTCCCTCTATTAATATATTTCCATATTTATACAAAGCTCCCAGCCATTTTCATTCTCGTATATTACTTCTTCCTTTTCTCATTAGCCATCTATCTCTGTCACAAATAACTGTCACACATAAAATGGTCCTTATTTCTGTCTTTCATGTCTCTTGACTCAACTTACATGTTTGTATCTTTGTCTCTGTAGTATATTTGGAGGTATTTCTCTGGAATTATCTTTCAATTCACTAATTTTTCTCTTCACTTGCTTTTAGACTGCTTAATATATCTTTTGTGTTTAAACTTATACTTCCTTCTTTAAATGTTCCTCATGGGTAATTTAGGCCAGATTCCATCGATCATCTTTAAATTGCCATTTCACCCTCTCCACTTTTGGTGATATTTCTTTGCAAAGTCTCAAGTAATCACGGCTCAAGGCAAGTATATTTAGTTCCCCCTGACAGATTGATTACATCTTTAATCTAGTTTACTTTATGCTTTCCTAGCCTAGTACTAAACATTTTTTCTTTCAAACTTTTTATAGCTTTTCATAATGACTAAGATTAATACATATCTGTCACCCTACTCATCAGCTATGCCAACATCTTTCCAAACTGTACCATAAGAGGGTCTGTACTGTTGCTAAGGTCCACCCTTTATTTTTACACTTATAGTCATCCTTTCCACTGTGTTAAGGGTATTGCTCCACCTCTTTTGCTGTCTTTTAAATCATTATTTTGTTCAGATTCTCCTACATCATTGCCATCATCCATTCCAGATACCTTTCTGTTTTTCTAATCGTTCTTATACCAATCACTCTGATAGCCTCTTCACTATCTACAAAACTTCCCATTCCCCTCAAACCCACTCTTCTTTTATCACTGAATCACTCCATTGAAGTGCTTGTGTTGAGTCCCCCATGAGAAGATCTCTGCTTGTTTTGTTTAGGATGGCTCTGGGATCTCTTTTGTAAAATGACTTACCTGCTTTTCAGGATACTGCCTTTCTTACTGTGTATCATTTCTGATGCTTCTTTTTCTGATTCATTTTGATTTCCTGATGTTCTAGATTTGACTTTTGAGGGATCACTTGTAAGCCATTTCTCCTTACAGTTGTTTATTCACTATGATTATTCAATCTGATGCTTTTGAGTTATATCTGGAGGCTGATAATACATCCACTTATGTCTTTAACCTTAGCTTCCTACTTGAACTTCATGCCCTGTTGCCTGCATGCATTCTCTTTCCACAGAGACCTCTAATGTGCACCTTAGACTGTACCTCACACAGGCTCTTCCAACACACTTCATCTCGGTTAAAGGGTAAATAATGCTTTAGCTTTTGCAGCCCATATTTTGCTGTTCTCCCTGGTCATTCCCTGTGTATCTTCTCTTTGTCCAAAATGTCTACAAATCCCACAGGTCCTATTTCTAAATGGCCAAAATGATCACTTTCCACGCAATAAATTACCAACAGGATGGTTCCAAGACAGTTAACTCTAATGGGTCAACTGATGTAGGTGTATAAGTGAAATCTTTTTTTCTCCTTAATTTGTTATGGTTTATTCTCCTAAAGCACCAAGAATGACCCTTGAATGTGAGAGCGATCCTGTTATTTGCCTTACAACACCTAATGTTTTGGCTCCTCCCTCACAAGAAGCCAAAGCCCTTGAGGCCTTGCCTATCTTCTCCTTCCTCACTTTCTTTCTCATCTTCTGGCTCATTCTGCTTCAGACCCAGGGTCCTTGAGTATGCGGCAAGATTGCATGTTTGCAAAACTGGACCTCGATCCTGCTGTTCCTTCTGCTGGGACCCTCTTCACCTGGACAACATGCTTCCTTATGGCCCAGCCTTTCACATGTTCCTTGCAGCAAGGCTTTCTGTGACCACCCATTCCCAGTCACACAGGAAGCCCAGTGCCTGACATTCTCTTCTTTCCATCTCTAACTCCATTTTGCTTCATGTTGCAGTATGTTGCATTGTGTTGTGTTAGATCGTTACCACCGAGTATGTAAGGTATTGCTTACCGATGAGGTGTGATCAGAAGATATGATTAATATCTATATATAACATGTTATAGTAAAAGACATTTCCATGAATCCCTCTCAAACAATTCCTCATTGCTTCGAATACATTTATTCTGTCATTCGTGTTGCTTTCTTAAACAGTTCCACAATTCCTTTCCTGTGAGTGTCTTTTCGTGCTTGCTTCAGTGTGCTGAATCAGTTAAAAATGTTTATGGAAATTTCTGTTTAACAAATACTTTCTGAAATGTCCTCATCTATATTGTTCACTTAGTGAGACTGTGTAACTTCTGGTGCCTCCCAAAAGTCAATATGACCATGAGAGATAAGTGTTGTCAACCAACCCAGAACACTGAGGCACCAGGAAAGGGGACTTCCAGCTTAGCTCCAGAAAGCGGCACGAATGATGGTCCATTTGCACTCAAGATGAGCTAGGGCATTTTGTATGACTTATGGTAATGTTATCTTTTACTATAACAAATGAAAAATAAAATAAACATTCACTGATGTTTATAGTGACACCTCTATTTTATCTTCTCTGTCTCGTTCTCAATCACCAGGTACAATGTAAACTCCATGAAGTTTTGATTTTTGTGGTTGTATCTCCCTGTAGTTTGGTTCTCTATGGCAGAGTGTGGGGCTTATACTTACCACTTATTAAACAAATAAGTGCTAAAGAGGAAACAGATAATGAATTTATGTAGAAAATTAGCTAGTGACAGAAGGATAGGATGTGGGTGGGAGGAAGGTGGGAGGAGGGACCTCTTCAAAGATGGGGGAATGCTCAGGCCATGGAGACCATTCCTTAACAAATCAGAGAAGCATATGTTCACAAGTGAAGTCCTACACATCCTTTCTTTTGTCTTAGTTTTTGTTCATGGTATACACACAGTGGGTAGGAAACTAGAATACATGGTGTGATTTGCTGATGAAATACAAGTATAACATTCTTAATAATATTGGCTGTATTGAACTAGGAGGGTGAGATGCCATAGTGTAATTTAAGGAGAAATGGAACATTTGTATATTTATTTTGAGACTGGTTCTCACTATGCAGTTTAGGCTGGACTTGTGCTCACTGTGTAGCCCCCAGGCTGGTTTTGAACTCACAGCAATCTTCCTGTCTCAACCTCCCGAGAAAGTCTCCTTAGATTTCCCAGGCTATGCTTGAGCTTCCAGTCGTCTACCAGCCTTCTAGAGTTCTGGGGTTATAGGCATGCAGCATCACAGCTTGCAAGAAGTGGAACATCTTAATCAGGTGATACACATAAGAACTGGTGCTGCTTAGAATTTTCTGCTTTGCTATGGTATGGTGTTATACAAAGTGATTTTATACTAATTAGGAAAAGTAAAGGTAAATCTTAAGAAGGGGCTACATATTGAATGGTTAACTTAGCAATGAATATGATAAAATGATTTTTCCTTCTCTTTATGTAAATTTAGACGTTTGGGGAACAGAATTACCATAATTTCCTTTAACCTTCATCCAGTAGTTTTATGCTAAGATAATGCAGTGGGGCTGGGAATATACTTAGTGGTAGAATGTTTACCTATCATGTGTAAGATCCTGCATTTGACCCCAATGCCCCATAAACAGAAAGAAAACAAATAAATTAGTTATATGTTCCTGACACTTTTCCTCAAATGACTACATTTGTAGGGGAAATTTTCAGAAAGATTTCATTTTAAGAAAAGTTGCTTTTAAACATCTAGATTTTGTCCTTGTTGTAATAAATAAACTAATTTGTACAATATTCTAAAAGGTTTATATGTGTTTCTCCCCATGTATGTGGTTTGTTATGTTGGCTAATTTTGGGGGTTGTCATAAGGACCACTCTAGCAATATTCTCAGATTATTATGTTATTGTTCATAAGTTTCTGGAGGGAAGAGCCTTTAATGCTCTTGAATATCATTTGAAATCATTAGGCTATGAAATAGCAGAGCTTTGAACCAGATCATAGTGGCTCACCCTTCCTTGGGCGTCCTAGGTATGCTCTAGATCCAGAGTGATCTAGAAGTCCAGGAAGGGTGGATTAGGGGCTGTTCACATAAAAAGGTGGATACTGCTTTCCCTCTTCTCTTCCTTTACAATTCAGCTTTTATTTTAGAGGATATAAATGGGTACTATAACAGAAAGCATTTTTTTTTTACTAGCCAAAGTTACCTTTCTATATAAAGTGTCTTCTGATTTTCTACCACAAGCAAACCTCCTCTCTTCTCTCCTCTCCTCTCCTCTCCT
>PVJA010036267.1:0-21232 GCA_004027025.1 Myocastor coypus | reverse complement strand
TGGTCCTGAGCTCACTTTTGTAGCCCAGGCTGGTCTCGAACTCACATCAATCCTCCTGCCTCAGCCTCCCGAGTGCTGGGATTACAGGCGTGAGCCACCACGCCCGGCCCATGGCTAGAATTTTATTGAGAATTTTTGCATCAATGTTCATGAGAGAGATTGGTCTGTAGTTTTCTTTTTTAGTTACATCTCTTTCTGGTTTTGGTATCAGTGTGATACTTGCCTCTAGGAATTATTTTGGGGATTGCTTCTTTTTCAATCTCATTGAAGAGTTTGATGAGTATTGGGGTT
The DNA here is from genome assembly GCA_004027025.1 of Myocastor coypus. Lineage (NCBI taxonomy): Eukaryota > Metazoa > Chordata > Mammalia > Rodentia > Myocastoridae > Myocastor > Myocastor coypus. Next base: position 20,941 of record PVJA010036267.1, on the reverse strand, counting down.
ATTTCTTCTCTAAATTTCTTGTAGAATTCAGAGGTGAATCCATCGGGTCCCAGACTTTTCTTTGTTGGTAGGCTTTTTATTACATTTTGTATTTCATTGGCTGTTATTGGGTTGTTGAGAATTTTAATATCTTCTTGATTCAGTTTTGGTAATTTATACTTTTGTAGGAATCTGTCCATTTCATCTGTGGCTTCAATTCTGTGAGAGTAGAGATTCTCAAAGTAACTATTTATGATTCTCTGTATCTCAGCTGGGTCTGTAGTAATTTCACCCTTTTCATTCCTTATTGCTTGAATTTCAGTCCTTTCTTTCCTCTTTTTGATGAGGTTAGTTAGGGGCTTATCAATCTTATTTAATCTTTCAAAGTACCAGCTTTTGGATTCATTAATGCTTTGTATTGTTTTCTTTGTCTCAATTGAATTGATTTCTGCTCTAATCTTTATAATTTTCTCCCACCTTCGGGCTTTGGATTTCATTTGTTATTCCGCTTCTAGTCAGTTTAAGTTTTGTGTAAGATTGTTTATTTGTGTCCGTTCTATTTTCTTAATGTGTGAGTTCAGAGCTATGAATTTCCCTCTGAGAACTGCTTTCATTGCATCCCACAAATTCCGGTAGGTTGTGTTTGAATTTTCATTAAATTTTAGATACTGTTTTATTTCTTGTTTAATTTCATCTGTGACCCATTGGTTGTTGAGAAGAGTGCTGTTTAATTTCCACGTAGTCCTGGAATTCCTATGGTTTCTTTCATCATTTATTTCCAATATGATTGCACTGTGGTCAGATAATAAGCATGGGATAATTGCAGTTTTCTTGCATCTACTTAAGCATGATCTATGGACTAATATGTGGTCTATTTTAGAAAATGTCCCATGTGCAGCTGAGAAGAATGTGTATTTTAAGGTGGTTGGATGGGACACTCTGTATATGTCCACTAAATCCAATTGTTTCAAGTTCTGATTCAGTTCTGCCTCTTCTTTGCTGATTTTTGGTTTGCTTGACCTATCTTTTTCGGATAAGGGAGTGTTGAGGTCTCCTGTTAAGATTGTAGTATTGGATATGAGATTTTTCAGGTCCATTAAGTTTTGTTTTATATAGCTTGCTCCTCCCCTGTTGGGTGCATACATATTTATGAGTGCTACCTCTTCATCATGAATTTTTCCCCCAACCAGTATGTAGTGGCCTTCTGTATTTTGTTTGATCAGTGTTGGTTTGATGTTTAGACTGTCTGCAAAGAGGATTGCTACCCCTGCTTTTTTTTTGAGGTGCTGGAGCATGTAGTATTGTTTTACAACCTTTAACTTTAGGCCTGTGAGTTTCTTTACGGGTTAAATGTGTTTCTTGTATGCAGCCTATTGTTGGGCTCTGTTTCCTTATGCACTCTGCAAGTCTACTTCTTTTAATTGGACAACTGAGTCCATTTACATTGATGGTTATAATTGAAATGTATTGACTTATGGCTGACATGACTCTTATTTGCTAGTGTTTACAAATTTTTCCTCCTATTTTTAGTTGGTTACTCTATTTGGTGGGATCTTTCTGTTCTCATTTGTTGGATTCGGTTCATTTTGGTCCCTTCCTAAAATATTTCTTAGAATATTATATAGCACTGGCTTTGATGTCATGAAATTCTTTAGTTGTTCTTTGTCATGGAAATATTTCACTTCTCCCTCATACTTGAAGGAGAGTTTTGCCAGGTACAATTGTCTGGGCTGAAATTGTTTTCATGGAGGACTTGAAGCACTCTGCTCCATGCTCTTCTTGACTTCATGGTTTGTGAAGAGAAATCCGCTGTTATTCTGATGGGTTTTCCTTTAAATGTGATCTGTTTCTTTTCTCTAGCAGCTTTTACTATATTATTCTTCAGCTGGATTTCTGGCATCTTGACTATTATATGTCTTGGCGTGCTTTTAGTTGGGCTGATGTTATTTGGTGTTCTGTAGGCTTCAGTTCACTGAATGTCTGATTGTTTTCTCAGATTTAGGAAGTTTTCTGCTATTACTTCTGCCCATATTCTTTTTATGTCATTTGTATTGACTCCTTCTTTCTCATTGATTCCCATTAATCTCACGTTGTTCATTTTTGCATCGTGTTGCAGATGTTGAATTATTTTTTCCTGCATTCCGGTTGTTTTTAAAAGATCCTTTCTTACTCTTTCACTGGCTGCAACTGTGTCTTCAAGGTTGGAAACTCTATCTTCATTTTCGTTCATTCAGCTCTGCCAACTTGTGATCGAGGTTTCATTTTCTTGTATATCTCTTTGAAACTGTTTCATGCGATCTATGTCTTTCCTATATTGCTCCATCAGGGAGTCCATCATTTTTCTATTCTCCTCTAATTTTTTATCGATATCTTCTTTAATAATATTGAAGTCTGTCATTATGGTTATCCTTTCTCTCTCTAATACAGAGATTATTTCTGTTCTGTTCCCCTTTCTACTTTTGTGTAGTTGTTCCCCTACTTGGGATGCTATTGATTTAGGCATGTCTTTGTCAACTTTAGATATTATTTCTGCTCTGATGTCCTCTATATGTTTGTCCAGCCGTTTTTCCACTTCATGTATTTCTTTTTTTACTTCAGATGTTATCTCTGATCTCAGTTGCTCTATAAGTTTCTGCACTTGTGTGTCTGCCTCAGATGCTACCAATTCAGAGGTTTCATCTGTATAATTCCCATTTTCTTCCATGATAGTGTCTTCTGTATTTGGTTTGGGTGGGCATGGGCCCTGAGATTGCCTCCTACTCCTTGTTGTTATCATTTGGTATGGAAGCGACCGCTGCACTTTGGTGGTGTTATGCTGTGTCTATGGGCGTTTGGTCTGGAGACTCCAAGCTGGTTCCTTTACTGAGGTTCCTGACTCTGTGTTGGAGCTTGGCTGCTAGCTGATGTGAAGCCCGGCGGATGTGGTCTGTAGGTGGAGGTGGAGCTTTAAGACTGAGTAGTCCTGGTAGGCTCGTGGACCAGATCGGTTGCCAGAGGAGATGTTTGATGGGTTCGGTGGTGGAGCTTGGGCTGGAGGGGTTCAAAAAAAAAAAAAAAAAAAAAAGCGGGGGGAGCAGGGGAGGGGAAGGCAGGCCGAGGATCCTGATCCAGCCGGCGCATGTGCTTGGCTACCAACAGTGCGGTTTGGGTTTGGCTGGAACAGGAAGTTAGTTGAGGGAATGCAGAGGCAGGGCAGAGGGGCGCAGGGAGCTTACCCGCAGCGGGCGCGCGGGCTTGGCTACCAGCGGTCCTCTGCTTCTTTCATAGGGAGTTGGGGAAACTACATAATCCTGAGAACCTTGGGTTACTGACTAAACTTAGTTACTCATTATTGCTATATTTGCATTTTGCACTTCTTTCTGATTTAGTCTTGTTAAAGTATTTCTTGAAAATTTCCATAGCTCATGTGTTGTCCTATAAATACGAAAAGGGGTCTTATAATCCTTCATATCTTTTTGTGGAATCAGCTACAATGTCTCCTCCTTCATTTTATTTATTTATTTATTCTTTTAAGAATTTTATTTTTCTTGTTTCAGAACTTTTATTTATTTATTTTTATGGCCAGCTCAGTCTGCCCTGAGGGCAGGGCTGGCGCAGCATGTGGTGCCTGGGATCGAACCGCAGTCCCTGCAGCCGCCTAAGCTTTCCTAAGCAGGTGCTTTAGACCACTGAGCAATCCTGCCAGCCCCACCTCTTTCATTTTATAATTTTAAAATCCTAACTGTCTGTCTCTCATGTCAGAATAGTGAAAGTTTCATCAATTTTTTAAAAAAATATATATGTTTATTTTTTATCATTTCAATTATATTTTATTCTCCTTTTCAGTTTTTATATTTATTATTTTCTTCCTTTTCCTTAATTTTCTACTATATTGAGGTATTATGTTCAGTTGCTAATTCAGAATCTTTCTTTTGAATGTTATAACATTCTTTCCGGTATCTGCCTTACTTGCATCCCATTTTTTTTTTTTTCCTCAAGTTATTCATTAATTTCTTTAAAAAGGGACAATGTCGGCATGTTGCATAAATAAACTGTGGTGCATGAATACACAATTAGATCTCATTCACTCATAAAATGAAGTGCAATGTAATGGACCCTTCCTTAGTTGTGGGTGGTATCTTGGGGGAATAGGATTATGTAGTTTCCCTAACAAATTATGTCTAGGATTTGAATTTTTGTTGTTGTTGTTTTTATTTTGTTTTTTTTTTGAGACAGGGTCTCGCTATGCAGGTCAGGTTGGCCTTGAGCTCATTTTCGTAGCCCAGGCTGGTCTCAAACTCACACCGATCCTCTTGCCTCAGCCTCCCACGTGCTGTGCTTACAGGCATGTGTGACCACGCCCAGCTTGAATAATATTTTTAACACCAGTTCTTCTCAAGCATTTTAAAATATTGTGAGGAGAAGGACCACATGGAATCTAATTTTATTTGATTACCTTTAGTCTTTTATCAAATCTGGGTAAGGACACTACCAAGAAAGTAAATTATAAACTGAAATTACTCAAGAGCTTGGAAGTGTAACTCCTCAACAAAATTATAATAATTCTGAAGGCATTAGATGAACAAGAAAGTTTTAACATTCACTGTATCTGACTGCTATCAAAAAGTTTACCTCTGCCAGGCATGGTGGCTCACACCTGTAATCTCAGCACTTGGGAGGCTGAGGCAGGAGGATCAGAGTGAGTTTGAGACCAGCCTGGGCTACAAAAGTGAGCTCAAGGCTAGCCTGAACTGCATAGCGAGACGCTGTCTCAAAAAAAAAAAAAAAAAAAAAAAAAAAGTTTACCTCTATCAAAATTGTCATCATTAACCTCACACTCTGAAGTATCTGGGTGACCTTAAATTAGGAACATATTTGCCTAGAACTATGCCTCAGTAACACAAGAATGTCATGACAGCTGTTCAAATATGTAACAATTTATTGAGCCATGAGCTGTTGAGTCTCTTCATGGTACCTAGAGAAGTCATAGTGCTTACCCATGGATCCACAACAAACTACTCCCAAGTGCAGAGCAGTGTTTACCCTCTTTATAGACAAAACCTCAAAATGAGAGCAGCTAAAGTATGATTCATCCTGGGAACTGGTGAGATGGTTCAGTGGTCTAAAGCACCTGCTTAGGCCACCACAGGGACCACAGATCAATCCTTGGCACCACATTCTATACTAGCCCTACCCCGAGGACAGGCTGAGCCGGCTGTAATATTAAAAAGTATGATGCTTCCCTATTTCTGTCTCCTGTTTTTCAGTGCTCATTTCTCCATGTTTTTCTACTGAAAGCCAAAATTTGCCGTTGGGCAGTAGAACAAATGAACAGATTTTTCTTACTTATTTTGAAAAAAAAAAAAAAAAGAACAAAGAAACTTGTTTCTGACAATATTTAGACAAATATGAAGGAAGTCCTTCATGAAGACGCCTTCTGTTGCTGCTGTTTTATTTTTCTTCCCATTTGCAGTTTTCTCCCAACCCAAAAATACCTGTTTGACTCGTTTGACCAACTTAGGAAATATCATCCGCCTAGGACATCTTATATTTTAAATAGCATAAGACATCTGAATTTCATGTACGGCAATAATGTTTTGAAAGGGAAGTGTGATGTTACTCCCCGAGGGTAAAGTACATTTGTGGTGATAAATGAAATAAATATTTTTTTAAATTAAAGGAAGATCTGAAGCATTAAGAGAAATAAACACTCAGCTAATAATAATAACTCATATACAGCAGTTTTCTTCAAAGCAAATCCTTGAAATAGGAATGTTTCATCTATGGATTTGTTTTTCACAATCTGTACTTTCAAGCTGATGAGATAAAGATGGTTTTAATGATGAGTGTCTGGAAAATGAAAGCATTCTAAAGTTCATTTTCATATTAAGGAAAATGTCTTTGGTGGAAATACAATTTTTTCTTTGGAGGCCTAAAGGCCTCAGAGTGCTGTGCTGGCTATGAACACTGCAACCTGTGAACTCTAGAGCAATTTATTTTATATTTGTGCAAATTTCTTTCTTTAGTTACATATTTCCAAGGAGATTTTTTAGTATAATTAAGTGATGATACATGAAGGCCATACACCATGGTGTGGGATATAGAATGAAAGTTTTACCTGCAATTATTGGTCTTCTAAGTTTACTAGCACTTCTTCTGAGTTCTCTCCTATTTTTATTCCTTTTCTCACTCTGTCCCTAAGCATTGTTCCTTAATTTGCCCAACTCTTACACACCAAATGCTTACTGTGAGCTTGCTAATCAACAAACACTGGGATAGGGATCACTGTCATGGAATGCTTCAGACACGTAACTGTCATGAGGCTATTGGTCAAGCAGGAGAGAGAGCACACAAAGCATCAGGCATGACAACCTCTGAGCCAAGACAGAAGTTACCCAGTATCCCATCCTCATCTATAGAAAGTGTCTAAGAGTCCAACCCTCCGGTGTCATTATCAACCATTTCATAAAGAACAAAGACAACAGAAGCAAAGTTTGAAGAAACTATATATGAGTACAAATATTAATAATGATTATAAATTAATTTTTTAAACTATTTAATAGTAAGGCACAGCTTAAAAAGAGAAAAGCAATGTGATGTTCTGAAGAGAAAGACATTGTTATAAATATAAAGACTGATAGTTGACAAATAAAGAAACCTGAAGACATAGTGTTACATGAAAGAGCCAATGAGAGGTGTGGTAAAATAGTTACTGGACTGAGGAAGCATCTAAAACCAACAGAGACATATGGAATAAAACTATGTTTTTCTGGGACTTAATTGTGTGGACAGTCGTGTAGACTGAAATTCTGAGAATCTATTGTACAACATTTCTGCGGTTGACCATATTATTCTAGGAAGTTTTTCAGGAAAATGAGTTCTATTTTTTGTTGTTTTGTTTCACTGTGGCAGTTTTGGCATGTTAGAAATAAAGTGAAACGAAAAGATAAACCATTGATATGCTACTCAAAGCAAGGCTAGAGTTATTATATAATTTTCAGATCAAACAGGAATCAAAATAAGGAATGTTATTAGGGATTAATAGTGTATTCCATAGTAATATAGGTAATATTTAAAAAAAATCACAAAGAGAAACCTAAACATTATTTGTACCACTTCATAGAATTCCAAAACATAAGAGGCAAATTGTATCCATTTATAATCCTAGGGGCTTCAGGTTTATTCAGTGGTATAAGTGCTTGCTCCAGCAATCTCAGTCAGGCACGGGGGGCAGCAGTTTGATCCCCAGACCCACCCATAATGCAGCCTGAGCCAGCCCCCCTCCAAAAAAAATCCTTCTCAACCTTTTGGGCTGGGGAGATAGCTCAGTAGGAAAAGCATTTGACTGGCAACTGCAAGGGCCTGAGTTAAATCCTTGGTTCTGAAGAGATGGATGGATAGATAGATGGGTAGATAGATAGATAGACAGACAGACAGACACACAGACACACAGATAGACACACACACAGATAAACACACAGACAGACAAACAGATCGATCGATCAGAGAAATTGGTGAAACGTTCAGAGCTGGAAGTATGAACACACCTCTATCAGTAATCAACAGATTAGGCAGAGAAAAAATCAATAGACATAGAAATGAGCTGAACAACACTAAAATAAAATAGATGTAGGTGACATCTGTAGCCTTTATTCATGACCAGCAAGATTTACATTCTTCTTAAAGTCACATGTAAGATTCATAAAGATGGAACATACCCTAGGCCACAAAATGTTCATCATCCAATTGGAGATATTACAAACATGAAAAACGTATTCTCAAACTGAAACTAAATTATTACAGAAATCCACGAGAAAGCTAGCTAGAAAATGTCAATGTGAAATTTAAGCAAACATGGAAACAATCTGTTATTCAATCAACAACTTCTGGAGAAATTTAAATAATATCCTAATATGAAAGAAAGTACAACTTATCAAACTTGGTGGTGTGTATTCAAGTCAGTATGTGGAGGAAATTTATAATATTGAATGCATATATTAGAAAATAAGAAAAATCTAAAGTGAAAAATCCAGACTTTTACTTTAGGAAATAGAACAAAGGAGAATAAATGAAACCAATATTCAGTAGAACAAAAGAAATTAAAAAGGAAATCAGAGAATACATTGATAGAATTGAAACAGAATATAGCAGGAAAAAAATCAATGAAGGGAGCGTTGGTAAATTGAAAATGAGATTAGTAAAACTCCAGTGAATGTACCTAAAAGAGGAGGGAAGAATTTCTGAACAGCAGGCATTCGATTCCACACCTTCTGAACAAGGCAACGAAGACAGACACTCGGCTCATGTTCATGACTTCCGGTATTTGGGTATAAAATGCATCATATAAATTGTAGCAGGATGGAAAGTTGGAAGTTATTGCAGGAGAAAAAAAAAATCAGGGCAGTCCAGGTATCTCAGCAACCTAAAGCACCTGCTTAGGCAGAGTGCAACAGCCAGGGTTCGATTCCTGGCATACTGTACTGGCTTCACCCCCAGAGTGTGCTGATACTGATATTGAGACTGGACATGGTGGTGCATGCCCGTAATCCCAGCTTTTGGGAGGCTGAAAGTAGGAGGATGACTATCAGTCCAATCTATATAGTGAGACCCTGTAGACCCCGTACTAAATGCATAATAAATAAATAAATAAATAAATAAATAAATAAATAAATAAAAACTCAGAATAATGCTGACATAATGAGATTTTGCAGAGTGTGAATCTGAAGCTTCTCTAGGATACTGTTTTCCAGTGGGATAAATGAGCCCATCCAGGATTCAGGTAGCTTGAAGCACTGCTTAGTGTTACTCCCAAAGGCTGCCTGAGGAACTCTGAGCTCCTATTGCCACTCCTTTGGGCTCTGTAGAGGGCTCCCGCCTTCCAGATGCAAGCCCTTCCAAGGTACCTTCCAAGGTAACCAGCATGCCAAAGGAAGCTAACCATATGCTCTGAGCTTCTTAACTTCAAACACCAGCAAGCAGGAAGAAGAGTCACCATTATGGCAGCATGACTGTCTCTGATTATCTACAGGAGATAAAGTTAGCGTGACACGATGGGCCATGGGAGGAGTACTGTGTGGAATTTCGCTGTCCATCAGCGCTGTTCTCATTCTTTGTATTGTCCAGATGTGAACTGAACAGCTGCTGCATGTGTAGCTTGAGGAACAAATACAAGTCCTCTTGCAGGGACTGAGACTCTCTCCAAATTGAAGTACATGTAACACTGTAACAGCACTTCATAAGCTTCCCCAGCCAGCTGAGGAAATGTGTGTGTTGTGATTTGTGTCTAGTTGTCCCCTCAGAGCCTCATGGTGTCAAGGGGCAGACTTCTAGGCTTTATGATTAACTCATATCTCCAGTAGGATTATGAGTGTGAGTGCTACACCCAGCTCTGGGCACATAGCCTGAATGCCATTTAAGGGAGACAGACTTGCTCTCTGCAGGCATCGTTCCTATTACTGCTCCACTTCTGCTCTTGCTGTTTTGCTGCCTTCTGCCCCCATGAGCTGTTGTCCTCTGCCGTGTGCTTCTCTGCCTTGGAGCCAACTGAGTATGGACTGAAATCTCCAGTAACTGTGAGCTCAATAAACCTTTCCTTCCTTATATCTGCATGTCAGTTATTTGTCCCTGCAACAAAAGAAGAGCATCTGAGACAGAGTGAAAGCCACACTGACAGATTTTACTATTTCACAGGACACTCCTGCAAAGCTCGCCCTGTATAACCAGTTGGAATTGTGTGCCTCATGTTGTTTTTCTTCTTTTTTAAACATGTTTGTTTGTTTGTTTGTTTGCTATAGTGTCTCTCTACCCAGAGCTGGAATTACAAACACTCCATGCCTGGGGTTCCTGGGCTGGCGTAGCGTGCAATACCAGGGATCAAACATGGGTCCTTGCACTTTCCAGGCAGGCACTTGCCTGCTGGGCTATGTCTCCCGCCCTGAGCCTGATGTTTCTGCAAGAAGCTGCTGGGGGTAGGGTAGGAGAGCTGCGGCCACCTGTTACTGTCTTTCTTCGTTTTATGTTGTTCCCTGAGTGCTTCTGTAATCACATCTTCCATCCTGGGGAACTGCTTCAGTGACCTAAATGTTCGCTTTGCATGTGAAAGCTGCCATCTGAGGACCTGGCCCTGAGCGCACCCTGCAGCATGGGGCGAGGTTACCTGCACCCGGGTCAGGGAGCACACAACAAGGCACAGGACTCAGTTTTCAGGAACTCTGTATTGAGGCCCAGGTGCTAGTGTGGTAGAGACTTTGTTTCTACTGTGATATTTTTTTTTTCTTTCCCATCCTATCAGTTTGTAACCAATCTAAGACAGAAGTAAAATTTATCATTTTTCATCTCCGGGTATATACTCCTTGTGTTTTTACTGTGAAGTTTATGTTCTTTTATACAGTTCACAGGCCCATTTATGGACGTTTTCCTTGGCTCTGAGACTCACCCTACTGCTATTGATATTTCTGTACTTAAACAAAAATATAGAGGTGCCCCCAAAGCACCTCTTGACATTTATGGTTTCTTAACAAATAAATCTATTAAGACTGTTCTCATGTCCTTTTCTTTTATTTATTTATTTATTATTTTTTTTTTTTACAAAGACAATTTATGCCTCTCTGGATATCCTCCCAGCACCTGCTATTTTCCCTCCTTCCCTAGAATATATGTTTTATTATAGCCATATTTCTTGGACCAGATTTAGTTCCTCCCACCTTAGAAATAAAAATTTTTCATTGAGATGCCCATCAGATAAAATATTTCTCACCAGAAATATATTTACTCAGGCTGCATTAAAGAAAGTAAATTTGTGTCATACTGTGGACCATAAGAGATGCCAGCAGCAGTAAATCCGTGTCTTGAAGCCCACATATTTTTGTGTGTTAAATGGTAAAATATATAACAGTGTATTGCGTTCTTGGTTGTGCATATCCTTTTAAAGGATCAAGAACTATTCTGCTAAGAGAAGGTGCCATCAACAGAAGCTACGTGGTCCTTTGCCCACTCAGGGCCTGCCCCTTGTGAATATAGCCAGCATGTGTCCAAAACCACACTGCTTTCTGGCTCCTCTATTCTTATTGCATTCTCTAACAGTCTTAAAAACATAAACAATCAAATATTTTTAAATCTACATGACTTTCGTAGTTCTGACTTTAAATAGGCCGATATTTATTTTCATTACCTCTTTATGTTACAATATAACCCCAGTGAGTACAATTCTCTTAGAGTGATATAAAATTCAATAATAAGTTATGACTGCAAGCTAATAGTGATTTAGAAATTGTTGGTCAATTAAATATAATTTGCTTTGAAACCTCTGAATATTGGATTGCTTTTTCCTTCAAATTTTGTAATGTTTTGGCGAGAGTTATTTTCCGATGAGGTTCATAGATAAAATCAACTTTTTTTGAGCTTACTTATTGATAGGATAAGTCTGTAGCATGCTTTCTCTTTTCTTGATTACCTTTATTTTTTCTCCGCTTCTCTGCAGATCTCTCTGAAGTCTGCACATCCACCATGAATTTTTCAAACTCCTGGTACTCACCAGGACAAGCTCCAGCTGGAAACACCGTCAATATTTATTGGAACACAGTGGGGGAGGCCCGTGACCACATACCGCAGCCACAAATTGGACTGATCAGAGAAATACACACTCTTTGCAATTTAATATAATAGAGAACTCTGCTCAAAGAAGTCAGGCAATCCTTTTTAAATTCAACATTGCATCTTTTTTTTTTTTTAACTTTCTTAAAACTTTTTTATTTATTTATGTCCCTGGGGGGTGGGCCTGGCTCAGCATGTGCTGCCAGGGAAGGAACCGCAGTCCCTATGGCTGCCTAAGCTTTTCTGAGCAGGCGCTTTAGACCGCTGAACCATCTCGCCGGCCCCTCAACATTGCATCTTAACCTTGCTTTGCAGGAAAGCACACACTATGTTATCTTGGTCTGTGATAGCGCGCAGACCTGCCGAGAGCCTCCTGACAGTGCAAGCCAACTATTTCCTCTGCTAATGTGTGGTGATAAATTTCAAGCAAATGGATTTGAGAAGAATGAGCACAATTCAGTGAGGGAAGTCACATAAGATACCGACCTCAGGCTCGGCATGAAGTTTTTATGACTGTCCCCATCAGATGGGTGACATCACCCACGTTACCAGCTCTGTAAACACAAAGGTAACTCCACAAATAATGAGTGCTTTCAGTTGGCGAGCGGTGGCGTCGCGGGCACTGCTGCTTCCAACAGGGTGGCGAGTATCTCTTTCTCTGTGTCAGATTTTTGGTACCTCATGTCAGAAAACGGCACAAAACAGTGTACCATTTTACAAACAGATATGTGACAGCCAAGCTCAGAGTACTGCACGCAGAGGTTTTGCATCTGCGATACATCTGAGCCCCAGCAGTTTACCCTTCCATTTATCTATTGGTACAGGTGGAGCCCCCCTGGAATAAAGAGCTCTCATTGCTTTTCATTTGTTTTCTAATATTTTTAAAAAAAAATCTTTTTATTTATTTATTTGGTTCTGGGTCTCCCTACGCAGCTCAGACTCATAATGATCCTCCTGTCTCGGCGTCCCCAGCCACTGGTATTACAGATGTGTGCCACCATGCCCAGTTTAGGTAGCTTGCATGTCACACCTTGAGTTCTGAGACCGGCACAGCATGTGGCACTGGGGATCATACCCGTGTCCTGGAACTTTCCAGGTAGGTGCTTAGACCATTGAACTATCACCCCAGCCCCAGAGCCCTGATCTCTAATGAAGAGTTTTACTAAAGGGTGAGTTTTATGAAGCCATACACTCTTACTACTTTCTTCTTGCATTTACTTATTTATTTATTTATTTATTTATTTATTTATTTATTTATTTATTTATCTATCTATCTATCTATCTATCTATTTATTTATTTATTTCGATAGTGATGATACTACTTCTTTGAAAATCAAAATAGTACAGAAATGTTACAGTTCTTTCAAGGCTCAAACTCTCTTATTTGTTACTTTTTATGTAGATATCTTCCCTTAGCTGATATCAGATCAGAATTCCATAGGATTGTATATCAGTTCCCATTAATGAAACAGTAATTTAACAAAATGGTGTGTATATGTGTGTGTGTGTGTGTGTGTGTGTGAGTGTGTGTGTATGATATGTCTTCATATATGGCCATTATCTTCCCATGAAAATCTTGAATTTTAAGGGAGTCATCCAATACATATATTGGTCCTCTCTCAGTGAGCTGGACTGAGGCTCATTTATTGCAAAGGTCTGCTCATCTCCAGCCCTGGGCTCTCTACAGCAGATTTCTAGCATGTAGCATACACAGTACCAGTGTCTATGCCAGAAGGCAGAGTAAAGCCTGTTTCCTCACATAGGTCTATCTATAAATTCTCAGGTGAAAGCCACCAGGGGCGTACAAGGCCTCCATGATTGTGGAAGCCTTCTCACATGATGGCAGAGCAAGAACATGCAGAAAGGTGTCCCACGTTCTACGGCACTCCTGAGTATAGGAATGGTGCTGGCTGTCGGTATATGTTTTCCTAACTTGGATTTCCTGGGCATGCTCGGTTATACTTAACTTCAAGAGGAAGAAGTATACTCTTTCCCTGACCTAGGAGGTCAGAGGTATCACTCGAGGGTAATCAGTTGTTCCTTGCCTCAGCTATGGGATAAGTAGGCATCAGGCTTGCACTTCAGGTTCTTGAACAGGTAAAGATAAAATAATGAAAAGAAATAAACAACTGTGAGTCTGTTATGGGAAAATAGAATTTGTGTGATTGCAACTATATAGCTAATATTGTAAAATAACTGGACATTCAATTTTTATTTTTTCAAAAAAGAGCAAAAAGGGAAAAATGAGGCAATTGGAGGGCAATGATTTATTGGTGTGACTTGGCAATCAGGTGATTGGGTAAGAAATTAGAGCTATTTTCTAATGGATAATGCTGCTCAGTGCGTAGATTGGCTGCAGCAGAGAAGACTACGCACAAGCTGGGTGAAAAGGTTTGTAATTTCTACAAGTGTTGCAGGGAGTCCAAATAATGGACAACATCAAATCTGTTAGGGTTTTTTTTTTCTGATTCCTACTTAGTCCAGTATTATAGAAAGATAGCTGAATAAAGTTCTGAGGTTCTTGACAGTTTTCTATCAGAAAGGTGTGAGTCATCTTTTCTATTTTTTAGCACTCTGATCTTTGACTTGGTGAAAACATGGAGAAAAATCAAAGGCATGATTTCTCAGATATCAAACTCTTAAAGTTTCATGATTTTTATATTGTTTATTGCTCACACAGCCTTTCATAAAGATCAGGTACAATAATTTGAAGTATTTAAATTTTTTGCTTTCTAGTTTTACTGTAACACCAAATTTTACTTCTTACTTCATCTTTACAAAGTTTTGGGCTGGCTTTTTGCTGATAGACATTGTTTAAAAGATTACCATCGTGTGTTAAACAGGCTTGTTAAAATCATTAGTGTCTAATTAAAACTTTCTCCTCAAAGCAATTAAAGTAAATGAAGGGATATTTGAAGCAAAAAGAGACTAAAACTGTGAAGCCTTTCCAGTAATATATTGTTGGCATGGAATATTCACATTGATATATCCTCAAGGTTATAGTGAATGAATGAATGAATGAATGAATGAATGAGATAGCCACTAGTCATATGTTAATAATAAAAAGTCTTATATACAAGCTAGAAATTACTTAGTTCTGATTTTTAATGAGATTTCAAAAACACCAAGTTGATCTATTTCACAGAAGACTGTCTGAAAAGTAAGCTACAGTAACACACCTTTCATTAATATTTTCTAGTCACATTTGATAATTTGATTCATGAAGATAACACTTAAAATCTTTATTCAGGGAAGAAACTAATAGGAGCCTTTCTATTTACTTTTCCCAATCTGTAGGGTTTTTTTTTTTTTTTTTTTTTTTTTTTTTTTTTTTTTTTTTTTTTTTTTTTTTTTTTTTTTTTTTTTTTTTTTTTTAGTCATATACATTGGTCCCTGGAAAGAAGATTTTTTTTCAAAAAAGTCAAAAGTCTATATTTTTTTTATTTTTTTCAGGACTGGCAATCAAATCTGGGACCTTATGCATGCGAGGGAGGCACTTATGCCACTGAGCGGTCTTCCTAGCCTCCATAGGATAACGTCTTCAAGTTTGTTGTCCCTGAAGGTTCAGCATTTGTGTTAACGGTTTAGTCTCATGCAGACTTCCCTGCTGGAAGTGGCATTTTACAGTTTTTGAAGATTAACGCTAATGTAAGAAGCAATAGATCCATTCTAAGGAACATATGAGAAATTTTCCCAGTCTGTTAGTGTGCACCAAAGGCTGGATTGGGTTCCAGAAATAGGTAACATAGTTATTTTTTTGGGGGGGGGGTAGAGGAATGACCATCTAGCTGTTATTGAAGTTGGTATCTGTGATTGCTTTGTTCACATGTCTTAGTGCCATAACAAATTCCACAGCCTGAGAACCTGAAAACACAGTTCATTCATTCATTCATTCATTGGATGTTACCACACATTGAATTCAGAATCTTGCACATCCCAGCCTAGTGCTTATGCTGCTGAGCTGTTTCCCTGGGCCCTGGATGAAACAATTAATTTCTGAGAATTCTGAAGGCTGCACAATCAAAAATTGAGATGCCCCTAGGTTCCATTCCCAATGGGAACCTGTCTCCTGCTTTAGTGGACAATTTCTGGCTGCATCCTGCTAAGGCAGAAAGAACAGCCATAGTTCTTGTTTCTGGACTCACCAGGGCATTAGTCACTTTCATCACTGCCTGAACCTTGTGACTCACTAGCATACTTAAGGCTCTGCTTCCAATACCATTGGTGCATCAGTGAGACTTCTACTGAGAAATCCAAAGTCTGCATCCAGGAAGTCTGGGAAAATAAACGAAGCAATTCAGTTCAGGTCCCCAACCCAAGAACACATGAGTAGAGAAAACATCCTGGAGCCAAGTGTCTTGAGAACCTGGAGTTTGAATAGCTGAGGAGCAGAACATGTATTTCCATTTAATGAGAAAGGAGAATTAATTCTTCTGTCTTGTTGGTGTTATTCTACTTGGCTCTTAAAGGGATATCACTTACACACATTAAGTAGAGTAAATCTTCACTGATTCAAATCCTGAAATATCCCTAGCACAACTCCATAGCCACACTCAGAAATAGTGTCTCTCCAACTACCTGCATATCTCCAGCGTCTGCTCAGTCAGCATAACACAAACATTTTAGCAGTTAGCATGCCAGTGTATGAGCCATACATGGCACACACTTTCATTCAGCCCATTAGATTGCATCTCTTTGGAAAAATGCTGTGCCCTCTCCTCACCCAAGTTGAAGGGCTCTGTCGTATTTATCTGTTGGTAGCTTTTATGTCATGCTGACCAGCACTGAACAAGGAGAGAGATGCAGTTCATGACCTGGAAAATCCATACAAATTTCAGCTACAGATGTTGGAGAAGTTGATGTGTCATATAGCAGAATGAGAAAGAATTCTGAAAAGAAACTACAATAGAATTTAGTCAGGTGTCTTTCTGGATACTGGTTGTATAATTTTGGGACCTTCCTTTGCTCATTTTGTAAAGCTGTGGTATGAATTTGTTCACACTGAATTTCTTCGGTTTGATGTGAATGTGCTCAGCTTTGGGAATTGCCATGCCTGGCCCAGCTCAGTCGTATCAGTTCTAACGATGGGTTAAAAGTTCTCAAGCAACTCATTCTGAAGTGTGTGATACAGCCACCTGACTCAGCCTGGGAATGAAGTTTGGTCCTCACACAAGGTATCTAGAGTGGTTTTCCTTGGTGCACAATTGTTGACAAGACACAAATCAAGGTGGCAGGATCCCCTTCAGAACATGAGGACACTCAGTAGAAACAAATAAGAGACACTCCGGATGGCCATGCAGAAACAAGAGAATGCCTACATCCCTGGAGATCTCTGCTGAGTTATTCCAAGGAATAGCTTTTGTTCTGTCCACACAGCACTAAAAGTGACAGATAACTTTCCAGTCCTTCTTAAAGTTTACCCTAATTGACTCAGCCACCTACCTCAAGTATTATCCCAGTATGAGTTTGTTAGTGACAGTTGCCTTTTTAGCCATTATTAACTTATAAGCCCGTCATCCTTTGGATGAAAAGGACAATTTTCCTTTCTAACAATTTTTTATTCATTTTGTTCATCTGTGAGGAATGGGTACATCTGTGACCAGAATGCCTTCTTTCGTTCCACCTCCCTTTTCCAGGAACCATGGGACTATTTCTCTAGTACTTTTCTGATAAGTAATTGCTCAAATTCAATAGAAAATCTGTGCTTTACTTAATTAGAGTTACAAATCAAAGCTGCCCCCCAAAACACTGTCATGCCCACAGATTTTTCAAAAGCTTCTTATATATCTTTAGCTAATAATTACTCTCAATAATAAAGGTCAATTTCAGGCTCTAGTTTCTGTCATAGGAGCAATAGTGTGCATCTGGATCAGCAACATGGCAAGTGGGATTACACAAATGGAAATTAAGGACTTTAGAAAAGTACCCTGAATTCATTTTATACTTTACCATCATTTTTGATAACTCTACAACTGTTCATCGATAAGAAAGATGTCTGATTTATTTTATATAAACTTCTGCTGTATGTAGAGTAAACCTTAAGTATGACAACTGAGGATAGGGGTTAATATTAAGAAAATTGGGTAGCAGGGTGGCTGAAAGAGACTGAAAGGGGACTCTGGTAGAGAGGTCATGCTGCCACACTACAAGTAATCGTTTCAAGTGTGCCTTCAAGTTGTGACAGCCCATTGGTCTCTATAGCATGAGTTTTCACTTGTAGGAGAGTGCTACGTGTCAATGAAATTATTTATTTTAGAATGTCAATGATCAATAACAATTATAATCTCATTAATACAAGCAATACTAAATAAAGAGTTGCTTACCATTCCTGAAATTATTATGCACAGGTCACAGGAGTTTAGTGGAATTCTAAATTCTAACTGGTGGTAGAAGCTGCAACATGGGATTCTAATTTGTCGTACATTCTAGTCTGTAGCTGTGACATCACTAACCTTATTGGAATAAATGTTCCAATTGTTCATTTTCATTGTTTTGACTCATTTTCCCTAGTTTATTACTAGAATTTTTATGTTCAGTTACTATTGATTTTTGATATCTGAAAGACTATTTTCAAAACTTGGACAAAAGATGACAAATACAGATCCTATCTATTTTTAATATTCTCAGACATAGTATTTTTACCAAAAGGCTGTTCTTCTAAACACAAAACATTACAAAGTGTAATAAAATCAGCCTACATAAAAAATAAATATGAAATTTCTTTTGAACATAATGGATTGACAATTGATTAATTTATTAATATACCTAGGTATATGTTTCTGGGAAGGTAAACAAAAAGATGATATTATTAGCCTACAAAATTACCAGAAGGCACTGAAGTTTCTTTCAGGTTTGTTTGCTTGTTTGTTTTTATGATGTAATGAATCACATTGGCTATCCAAATGACACTTGTGTGAAGCACTCAATTCTCTAGTCCATGGTATTATTTTTTGATGGTACCTTGTAGGTCACTGGTATACTTGAAATAACATTCTAATGCCTACATTCTATGATACTTAGACCTTATTCTAGATTTAGAATGAAATAAGAATCCATGAAGAGCTTGATAGCTAGAATTTACTCATTTATTTGTTTCTTTGTTTATTTATTTATTTATTTTTGGGACTAGGGTTTGAACTCATGACCTTGTACTTGCCAGGAAGGCACTTGTGTCATGCAGCTAACATCCTGGCCCTGCTAGTTTTAATTAAGACACTGAATATTGCATAAAAAGGATATCACTGGAAATAGAAGTGTCTGAGGCCATGTCTTCCCAAATATGAGGAAAAATTGCTTCTGATTTGCTCCCTTGTTTGTGAGTTCAGCCCAGAAACATTATTTCTTCCATTGGCTGAACATTTGCAAACATACTGATGACCATTGCTTCTTAGAAATTTTCATTCCATTAAATTCTCTTGTCTTCCAATTATTTTACAAAATATGTAGCTAAATGAAATACTTAACTCATGCAAAACACCACATAAACCCAGATTTATTTATGTTGTCTTAGCCTGTAATCCTGGGCCTACAGAGACTGAGGCAGGATTATAAATTCAAGGCGATTCTGGGATGCAAGTTTAAGGTTAATCAGAACCACACAAAGATCCCATTTCAAAATAAAGAAGTGAAAACACTGCATAATAAAAAGGCTTATGTTGATTAATTCCATGTGAAATCCTTCTACATGGTCATATTGGAGCATGGAAAAACAACTAGATAACATTAGATAATCTCTATTTCTTAAGAAAGTTATCATGTGACAACTGTGAACATGTGTAGACATGATTACACAAATAAAAATAAAATTGACTGCTTCTAATAAATATTTTGAAGTCTATTGTGCATTAAATGTAAAGAAGAAAAATTTAAATAAAGTAAATTTCTAATGTTTTTAATGAGTTTAGTACAGGGTCTACAGGGTCTCACTAGGCAGATCCAACTCTTGGTGATCCCCCTGTTTTCAGCTTTGGAAGCACTTGGATTACAGGCATATGCCATCATGCTCAGTCTCAGTCTCAATCTCAGCCTCTTTGGGGGTGGGGCCAGCATGGCAGATCAGAGACTGAACCATGGCTGCTCTGGCTTGCCTAAGCAGATGCTTTAGTCCACTGGCTACCTCTTGAAATTTCTAAATTTACCATAATTTCAAATTTTTTTAAAAAGAAAATGGGTTCTAAAATGTACTTTAAATGTCAACACTTGTTTTGCTATTGAGATTTTTAAATGTCTGCTTTTTACGTTTGCTGTGAAGCTTTTTTGTTAGATGTGGTTGTATATATTTTTCTTCTTTTCTTTTTTTTAAAGAATATATAATAGTAAAGCTCAAAAAATGCTAGAATGAGTACAAAATTTCAATAAACAAGGTAGCAGGAACACAATGGTTACTGTCTTGTATGATATTTTTAAAATAGAGGTTTAGATCAGCAAATATAAATGTGCAAAATAAGTATTTTTTAAAGAAAAACAAAACAAGAAAAACATTACAGGAAACTAAAAAGAAAAAAAAGCAAATATTTCTCCTTCCAAAAGACCAGGAGAAAACGGCGGGATAGTTATCCAAATTATTCTGCATATATACATAAATATCTCCTTTCCTTCTTTCTTTTGTCCTTTTCCTCAACCCAGTTATTCCTTCCCCTTGAGCAACTTCTTTCCCTTTATAGTATGTATTGTACCTTTCAGATTTTATTTACTCTTTCAGATACTTACACTAGCAAGACAATGCGATGTTTGTAGATGTAGGTCTGATTTATTACACCTAAGAATGCAATCTTCAGTTGCTTCCATTTACTGACAAAAGACTCAAATATATCCTATTTTATAGCTGAATAATATATCATTGTGTAAAAACAGCACAATTTTTTATTCCTTCTACAGTTGATGGACACGTGTGTTGTTTCTTTTATCTAGCTGTAACAAATTGTGCTGCTATAAACATGGGCGCACATATACCTGTGGCATGATCAGTTCTTTTGGATATATACCAGCAGAAGAATAACTGGACTGAATGGGAACTCCAATCCTAGCTTTCTGAGGAATCTCGATACTGATTTCTATAATGGTCGTACCAGCCTGCACTGCCACCAAGAGTAGAGAAAGGTTCCCTTTTCCCCACAGTCTGTCCAGCAATATAGGTTCACTTGTTGATGCTAGCCATTCTTTCAGGCATAAGATGATATCTCAGTGTTGTTTTAATTTGCATCACCTGAATGATCAATGATGTTGAACCTTTTCTCATATCTCTGTTGCCATTTGTATCTCTTCATTTGTGAAGTATATATTCATCTCAGATACCCATTTTTGGATTGGGTCTTTGAATTTTGGAGACCTGATTTTTAATGTTCTTCATATATTCTAGATAGCAGTTCTTTGAGTATGAGTCAGCTAAAAA
>PVJA010036266.1:0-21214 GCA_004027025.1 Myocastor coypus | reverse complement strand
GCAACGCAGAGGCGGGGCAGAGGGGCGCAGGGGCTTACCCGCAGCGGGTGCGCAGGCTCAGCTCCCAGCGGTGGGGTTTTCTAAGGAGATTATTAGGAAGTCTACAGTGGTGAACAAAGGTTGGCCACCCTCTATTCACCAATCAAGAGCCCTGTCCAGCAATCTGTTCCAATTTTAGTGAGTTTTCTTTAATTATAAATTGATTTTGATATTATTTAGACCAGCCCATAACTCCAAAGAAAACATGCTTTTAAGTCCACATTTTTAGAACTCAAATGAAAAAAAGAACAGCAGTTGACAGAACAACAAATAAACATATGGGACATATATAAATGCCTTTACAAAATCAAAGTGTACTCAAATATATTTTTGGCCAGGTTAAATTATGATGACCTGTTCAAGTATGTAATTATCAGAGACTGGTTAGAACTTTTGTAGGTCCATTAACAGAGATCTCTTATAAGAAAAATTTGAAAAATATAAAAAACCCTCTTATTTATAGTTACCAAGGTTAACTAGGAGCAAAAACACTGAACAGAATATGAGGGTTAGGAATATCACAAGAGAGAGCCACTGACAACTCGCAAGACCTGGACGCTCAGGCCGGCGAGAAGGCTGTGAAGAGAAGGGTGGGAAGGTGTGACTTAGGGTGTCTTTGTTGTGGCTGTGACAGAAGACTGTCTGCCAGAGTGGTGGAGGAGCCGGAGGAGTGAGGGTAAATAGCAGGCTCAACTGGAAAGGAAAGGATAGATGGGCTGTTATCCTGACTTCAGCTAGATAGAGGGGGGGGGGGTACATCCTGTTGCGGGGAAATGTGTTATTAGCTGTTGTTTGTACCTGGAAGGGAGTGGTGAGGAAAGGCCAGTGGAGAAGAGCAAAGAGAGCGCGAGGTATCACTTTAGCTCCTGAAAGTTGAAGTGTCAGAAGGTTAAGCAGTAGCTGCAGCCTCAGGCTCTGGTATTTGCCATTAGCAGCCAGTGGCAGAGGCCCTGGGGTGGGGATCTGTAGTGACAGCAGTCAGCAGCAGCTGTGGGGGCAGGGCAGGGGGAGAGATGGCTGAGGGTGTGTCTTTTAAGGGATTTTAAACCATTTCTTGCTGTGATAGCAGGAGTTTTAAGGGACTAAAAGTTGTTTTGTTTTGTTTTTTTCCGGGGGGTGGGGGGAGCGTTAAGAATGACTACCTTTCATGATGACAGAATTTAAGCTGAGTCAGGCTTGAAGACTTGTGGCAGGTGTCCTCAGGGATGGGAGCTGCTGTGTGGCCTCGGAGTGTCTACCAAGGAACACGAATGCAGCCAACTTTATCCCCTGAATGGAGAAAAGATCTGGAAGAGGGCCTGAGGTTTGGGAGCTGGGAGAGGGAGCCCGTCATCCTTAGCAGGACACAAGAGTAGTAACCCTCTATCAAGGACCGCGGAGACAGCTTCTCAGTCTGAGAGTGGAAATCTCAGTGGGACTCAGCTTCCCTGCACTGGTGTTGAATGCAGGATGGCAGCAGCAAGGACGCAGGTTCCAGAGGAGAGAAGCTTGGTAGATAGGCAAGGGGCTCAGGACGGGGGGGCTCGGGCCCCAGGAGCCTCCCTTGCTGCCCACCAGAGTCACAAGTTTGGTAGGGAGTTTGACTAAGAGGATCTGGTCAGGGCTGTAAGGTTAGGGTTCCTGGTGATTGCAGAGGGAGAACAGAGCCAGGTCAGGGCCTAGGACTATTTCCCATTGTAATGACCAAAGTCATCTAAATTAATAAAGGTATCATAATGAAGAGTTTCCGGGGGGCTCTGATAGTCTAGTTGTCCAACTTATATTGTGGCCAGGCTGTTTGGCAGAGAAAAATTAGGCATTTGACTTTGAGGTCAGAGAAGCCTAAGGGCCACTAAGGACAGACTTAAGACAGTCTAGGACAGAAGAATAGTTTTGAGAGAGTATTGAAGAAGAATTTTCTATAGCTGTGAGAAGATGATATGGAGGGTGGATACGAGGAGACGGAAGACTTGTTGCAAGTGTCCCAAAAATGGACATAGAGCCAAAGCCCTCTGAGCAGGCATCCTCAGTCAGAGAGGAGGCTAAATAAGGGGAAGGAGCAGCTTGGTGTGTCGACATGGCCTCCTAAAGTAGGGCCAGGGCTGCTGAGAGGCATAGATAGGCTACGCAGTGTAGAGATGGTTATCCTCAGGGAGGAGTCAGGATGAAATCCAAAACAGAAGAGCAGAAGAGGATGTCACTGTAGAAGCAATCCTGGAAGGAACCCTGGAGGAATTTAAAGACTATCTATCCCAGGTGTGAGTGGAAGGAGTCACAGGAGAAAGGGTTGGAGGCAGAGGTGAGCAAGCCACCCAGGAACATTTATCTTCAAGACAAAGAGAAGAAAAGAGAAAAGGAAAGTATAGAAAGTGATCTCCTCTGGGCTAACGTTGGGAAGGAAGCCTTGGAAATCGAAAGGGTAGCAACTATGGGTAGCAAGTCCGGAGGGAGAAAACATCCTCTTTGTTTAGTTTTCCCGACAAGTTGCACAGTGGGAGAGGCTTCAATTTTAAGATGGGTTGAATGAATGATGAAATACTCACAGTTTTGGGTTTCATGGGTAGCTAGGTCAGCAAGGGAGGTCTGAGGCTCATGGTCTGCTCAGAAGGACTAGTGACTGACTGGGACAAGTCCCCAGTTGGGAGGGACCAGCAGATATTTTGGTATTCTTCTGGATTTTCTGAACCAAATGTTAGGTATGAACCCATCCAATTGATCAGAGCAGGCATTCCGATGTGCATAAAAGATTTATTGGTGGGGGGGTCCCAGCAGGATGGCTCAGTGATCTAAAGCGCCTGCTTAGGAAAGCTTAGGCGGCTGCAGGGAACGTGGTTCGATCCCAGGCACCACATGCTGAGCCAGCCCTGCCCTCAGGGCAGGCTGAGCGGCCATAAAAACAAACAAACAAACAAATAAAAGTTCTGAAACAAGAAATAAAATAAAATAAAATAAAATAAAATAAATTCTTAAAAAAACAAAGATTTATTGGGGCATCAAGCAGGCTGGCTATCTAGCAGACCAAGAAAGCAGTGAACAAAGAGGGGACAGGAGACTTTTTGGGATCTTCGATCTTTTAGGAAGGGTGATCACTGGCTGGAACAGCTGAGGGAAAGCTTATCTTGGCAAGGCTACCTGATCTGTGGGGGACCTTTAATGTTAACAAAAGAGTTTCTGTGGTTATTTGCCCAGTCCAAGCCAGGAGGACCTGTTCCATGGCTTTGGGTTTGGCTCTGTGTGAGGCTAAGGGGTAGAGAGTTTGGAGTCAGGGTGTCTGAAAAACCAAGAGGGAGAGAGTTTGGGGCAAGGTGTCTGGGAAATGTTAAGTCCTTAGCTATCAACTTCCCCATTTGATCCAAATTTAATCAATTTTGCGGGAGCAATTATATTTATGATGTCCATGCCCACGTTGCAATTCCCATATTTCCAACCTTGGACCCACCTCATCTCCTGGGTTTGCTTTATAAAGGTCCCTAGAAAAGGCAGGTTCCTTAGCAACCCCTTTTGATTCTCCTTTATCTTTCGGAAAGACACTTTCTTTCCCTCAATAAATATATTTTGCTCTTAAACTCCATTTTCCCTAAATACATACTTTAATTTTATTTTTTTTTAAGAATTTTTTTATTTTATGTATATTTTTTATTATTCTTGTTTCGGAACCTTTGTTTGTTTATTCATTCATTTTTATGGCCGGCTCAGCCTGCCGCGAGGGCAGGGCTGTTGCAGCATGTGGTGCCGGGGATCGAACCGTGGTCCCCGAAGCTGCCCAAGCTTCCCCAAGCAGGCGCTTTAGACCACTGAGCCATCCCGCTGGGCCCCACATTCTTCAATTTTAGAGAACATGAATTCATTCCAGACATCTCACAGGTTGGGAGTTCCTTACCTCTCTACCACTTCTGTCTGTCTCTCAGAGAAAAGCTTTCTTTCCCCCGTATAAATGTGTTCTTCTCTTTTAGGAAATGTAACATACTAACTACCATAATGCATAGGGAATATATACACGACATTATCTCAGGCGGTATAACATTTAAGTTTGATCCCTGGCCCTGCATGTTGCACTGGCCCTATCCACGGAGTGCGCTGAGCTGGAAACCAGGCCTGGGCATGGTGGCTCATACTTGTAACCCCAGTACTGGGGAGGCTGAAAACAGAAGGATCACTACAAGTCCGATATGCACAGTGAGAAACTACCAAATACACAAATAAAAAAAAAAATTAAGAGGTGGTATGATACTGAATTATTACAAGAAAATATTTTACTAGGAAAAGACAAATATTTTCTTTTTTAAGATATGACATAACCAGGTAGATAAGGTTTAGATTTTATTTCGAAGGTAATTTGCACCTTCTTCATTCAGTAATTTATTTGCTCATGATTATTCATTCACAAGCATAATATTCGTTCTGAGAACATAGCCTTGTTAAAGAATACTTATTTTTGTCTTGTTAATATATTGCTCATAGCCAACCTCAGTATCTAGTTCTGTGAAATAAGCACAAATATCAAAGAAACTGATTACTATCCTCTTACATGCAAACACAAAAGTGGCAAGATGCCAGTTTTCTTTATTCTCGCTATATTTCTTGCATTCACCAAGCCAGACGTTCGAAATTTAAGGGTAAAATCTCACTTCTGCTCTTTCCTTATAACACTGACAGTCCTGGAACAAGTACGATCAAGCAAACATAGAATCTGTTGCGGTACTCTTACGGTTTAGGAGTTGTAGTAGAAAGCTCCATGCACCAAACATTATGGTAGAGAGGGAGGAGTATTTTCACCAGTAAAATATATCCAATTTCTAATCTCCAGCTAAAAACATGTCTAAATCCTTGATTCAATGTACTGTGATTTCATTAGTGAGATCACTCTAAAGAGGGCCTACAGCACTGCCCAATTAATAGATCAGCAGTAACCAGCAATTAATTGCTCTCCTGAGAAGAGTTGTGTTGCCCTCAAGTTGGGGAGCAATCAACGTAGGAGAGAAGGCTGAGACTCAGGACAGGCCCACTGGCCCCGCCTCTGAGCCCAGTGCCACCCAAGACCTGATGGGAAATATAGCTGGGGGCAGTGGAGGAGGGGCTGAGGGGAATAAGCCACCAGGGCCAACTTCATTGGTCACTGTTACGGTTTGTATCTAAGGGTTGTCCCCCCAAAGCTTCATGTAAATCATGGGCTGGTCACTGCTTGAGGAGCAGTGTGTGGCTTGAGGGGCAGGGCCAGAGGATCAGGGCAGGCCTTGAGGGGCAGGGCCAGAAAGACACGAACCATAAAACTGGCAGCAGGCGCCTCCCTAACCACCCCCAGGCCTCTTGGCCTCTCTTAGAGGTATGGAGCAAGTCATCCTGAACACAGCAGCACCACGGCCTCTCGTCCAGAGCCTATAGAGCAGGGGCAGGGTTTTGAAACCTACAGTAACTGTGAGCTAAATAAACCTTTCCTTCCCTCATTTTGAGTGTCAGGTATTTGTCTCAGCCACAAGAGAAGAGTCACTAATACAATCATAGAGAAGAAGTGAGGGGTAGAATCACAGAATTATGTAGGATGGTTAATTAAGGGTTAGTACTCAGCCTTCTAGACACTCACACTGGACACTACCTGGTTGCTAGCAAATTTAAGGCTTCTCAGGAAAATGAGATTCCTTACATTTGGATCCGAAGATTCAGCCCTTACTGTGTGGTCCTGAATTGGTTATAAAGTTTCTTTTCCCTCAGATTCCTTGTCTGGAATGAGGACACTTATGATATAAGCATGAAACCCTCAGAAAAAGCATAGTTATTTATTTTTTTTCTTCAGTACCACGGATTGAACTCAGCACCCTGCACTTGCCAGACAAGTGCTTATAGAATCTGTTGGATTCTGTTGGACTGGAGAGCTATCTCTCCAGTCCCCACTCATGGCTAATATTAACTAAATGTAAATCGCTATTATTATTCTTTTTATTACCAGAGTTGTTTATAAATCTACTACTATGTTGTACAGGTACCTCTTTAAGGAATTTTCCATGATACAGCGTGCATGCACACACACACACACACACACACACACACACACACACACACGCACACAATCTTGGCACCTAGGAAGAGAGAGAGACAAGCAGTGCAAGGGCATTGAAAGAATATTTTTAAAGGCTGGGGAGATGGCTCAGCAGTCTAAGCACCTGCCAGGAAAGCACGGGACCCCAATTCGATCCCTGGCGCCGTGTGCCTTGCCGATGGAACCCTGGGCACACCGCGTTGGCCTCTGAAACCATGTGTAGTGACACATGTCTGTAA
The DNA here is from genome assembly GCA_004027025.1 of Myocastor coypus. Classification (NCBI taxonomy): domain Eukaryota; kingdom Metazoa; phylum Chordata; class Mammalia; order Rodentia; family Myocastoridae; genus Myocastor; species Myocastor coypus. Next base: position 14,923 of record PVJA010036266.1, on the reverse strand, counting down.
TCTCAGCACTGGGCAGGCTGTGACACGAGGGATCACTATAAGTCTGAGCTGCAAAATGAGACCCCGTATCATATAAATATTTTTAAAAGAATATGTTAAGAAAGGAAAGTACTAAAGTTATACAGGGTAGCTAAAGCTGGGAGGTGGGAGGGATGCTCAGTTCACTAATAAAGGCTGTGTATTCACACTGATTACAGAGATATTACGTAGCAAAGCTAGGGTATGAGCTCAAGAACTCTAATTGTAGGCCTCTTTCATAACCACCAAATTCCAGAGCTTTCTAATGTTTCATGCACTTGTCTGATTTGTTTTTTTGTTTTGTTTGTTTTTTTTTTAATAACATTTTATTTTATTTATTGTTTTTTCTTGTTTCAGAACTTTTTTAAAAGAATTTTTATTTTATTTATTTATTTTTCTTGTTTCCAAACTTTTGTTTGTTTATTTACTTATTTATTTTTAGGCTGGCTCAGCCTGCCCTGAGGGCAGGGCTGGCACAGCATGTGGTGCCGGGGATTGAACCGCGGTCCCTGCAGCTGCCTAAGCTTTCCTAAGCAGGCACTTTAGACCACTGAGCCATCCTGACGGGCCCCACGCTTGTGTGATTTGGATTGAAGAATATGTACAGGCACAGGAGTGGAGATCACAAATCAGCTCTCCTCAGTGTGTGTCTTCATTAGAATCCACATTTAATCTCCACCAAAGAAAATCTTTTTATCTCTTTTATGTGGCATCATGGTGAATTGGATCACCATTCATGAAATCCGGGTTCATTTAAAACGGCATCACTTACAGATTGTTTGGAAAATGTTAAGGGAAGCACAGACACTCAGCAATCTTTCATCAGCTTTTGCCATACAGCACTACAAGTTTCGTGCTAATTAGCTGAACTGAAGTGAGATAGAGAGAAAATCTTCAGGCGTACTTATAGTTCGTGTTTATATATGGCACCCACTTATGCAAATAATGGTGTATGCTAGTCACTAGGCAACATACAGGAAATTTTCTCAACATGTTGATGGCATAAGTATATATATATATATATATATATATATATATATATATATATATATAATATTTCCCTCGTTCCCCTGATTGAGCAAATTAGCTGAGACATCAGGAATTTTGACAAAAGTCATACAGATAGAGGAAATACACGACCAAAGACAGAAATCAGGAATACATGATGTTGAAGTGTTGTGATGCTGTTCCTTTTAAAAGTATTTGGTATAAAATAGATAGAGAGTATAAAGGAAAAAGGGATGTGTGAGTTTATTTTGAATTTGCAGAGCAGAGAGTTAGAGGCTAAACATCCATGGCTCAGGTGACTTTTGTGTGGTGAACTGCAGAGAACAACTGGGCAATTATTGTCTCTTCTTGTGTTTTCCTCTCATTCTGTAGTATTAATGGTACTATTTTAATAAGAAGATATTTTCATTCCTAAATAGGCATAATTTAAATTTAAATCCAGCTAGGCAATATTTACTGAGAAATTACGATATACTGTTACTCGTACTGCTGGGATTTCAATTTCATAGCTTAATTCTGCCATGGAATTTGCAGTACTGGTTCTCCATCCTAGAGCCAGGTTCACACTCTTTTTCCAGTGACCTTCAGGTCTCTCAGGTTGGCTCTTGCTGGTTCCCATCATTCGCTTTCCCTTTTTATTCATTCATTAATCTTTATTTTTCACCAGTATTAACATTTGAAGTCTACTCCAAAGACCTACCTTAATAGAAAGCCATCCCAGAAGAGTTTATAGCAAGAAATGGCTTAAGAAGGAAGTTAAATCCTGATTATTTTATTTTCATTTTTGGAGATATGGTCTCACTATGCAGTGCATGGCTGATCTTGAATCCATTCATGTAGCCGAGGGTGGTCTTGAATTTACAGTGACCCTGCTGCCTCAACTTCCCAAGTAGTCAGATTGTAGTTATGTGCCAGCCCTGCCCTAAGGGCAAGCTGAGCCAGCCATAACAATGAGTGAATAAATAAAGAAGAGCCACTTAATGGTTTATTTACTTAATGGTTTATTTACTTATTTATTTAGGGGAAGGTCTCACTACTGACTCAGTGATTCTCCTGTTTGCATCTCCCAAATGCTGGGATTACAGGCGCTGGCCGCCACGCCCAGACTCCATCGCCCTTGCTCAGCGCTAGAGAGGTGCTGGCGTGCTAGGCGGGGCCAGAAACTGAGCCCTGGCCCCTGCGCTTCCTAAGCAAGTGCATAATCCACTAAGCTATACCACTGGCTCTTATCATTTTTTAAAAATGTATTTTACTACAGGGTCTACAGATCAGACTTGTAATGATGCTCCTGTTTTCAGCCTTGCCAGCACTGGGATTATAGGTGCACACCCCCATGCCCACCTCATGTCCCAGGGGCGAGGCTGGCGGGGCACAACGGGGATCAAACTCTGGTCCCTGCATCTGCCTAGGCAGGCACTTTAATTTCCTGAGCTATCTGGTCACTTCTTGGTTCGATTATTTTATTCAGTCCTCTATTCCACACTTTTTCAAATGCTACACAGAATTAAATTGTAATTCTTTACCTAGGAAAATTCCAAGAATAGCCGAAATATAACGTTCCACCACCATGATTTGTATCCTGATTCTGCCTTGGAAATCAGAAACACTACTTGAACAGTGGAGGGGAGGCTGAACATGTGAAGAAGTGAGTGAATACGACAAGATTTAAAAATGAAGTCTATAAATCTAGAGAAGTTGTAGGGATGGTCTACAATTTTCCACACACTGGCACCAGCAGCTAGGAATTGCAAACTATACAGATTTGGTTGTATCTGTCCCCGGCTTCTTCAAAAAAATTAGTATTATCAGAATCCTGCACTAATTTTAGTTTTTCTTGGTATTTATAAGAAACAAAAGAACTCTGGGAGTATAGTCTTATCCTAGAAAAAAAGGAATTTCGTGTGGCTCTTCTTTATTTATTCACTCATTTTTATGGCTGGATCAGCCTGCCCTGAGGGCAGAGCTGGCACAGCTTGTAGTGCCAGGGATCGAACCGCTGTTCCTGAGGCTGCCCAAGCTTTCCCAAGCAGGCGCTTTAGACCACTGAGCCATCCCGCCGGGCCCTTCTTCTTTAAATGTTAAAAGGAAACTTATTTTTTTTTTTTCATGAGGAGAGAAAGACAAAAGCAAAGAATAAGACCCTAGGCTGGGGAGATAGCTCACTACAATAAGTGCTTGTCTGGCAAGCGCAAGGTCCTGAGTTTAATCCCCGGCACCATGAAATAAATAAATAAATAAATAAATAAATAAATAAATAAATAAATAAATAATATAAAGAAGACCCAGAAACCAAAAAGAATAAAAGATCTGGACAGTGCTCTTATAATTAGACCATGTGGTCCTAATTATCCCATATCAGGGATTTTAAAGGCATTTCATGCATTTTTAATGAATATTATGCGAAAGAGAGTCATAAATCCCTCAAAAATAACCCTTCTACTTTTAAGCTTTGCACATATTTACACAAATACAAAATTTACTGCAGAAACGCATACTTCAGGAAAAGAAAGCTAAGATGAACGTTTTATTTTTATTTTTTTTTAATTTTATTTATTTATATATTTGTTTTTTTCTTGTTTCAGAATCTTTGTTTGTTTATTCACTCATTTTTTTTATGGCTGGCTCAGCCCGCCCCGAGGGCAGGGCTGGCGCAGTATCTGGTGCCGGGGATCGAACCGCGGTCCCTGAAGCTGCCCAAGCTTTTCCAAGCAGGCGCTTTAGTCCACTGAGCCATCCCGCCGGGCCCCAAAGATGAACGTTTTATAATGAAGGTCTTATATGGGACTCCGAGAGGATGTAGTACACGTCACAGAAAACCCAGTACACTAAAGAATTTTAGATAAAAATTAAGAGTGTATATACAACAAGCTCAATGACCAGGTCCACCTAAGCAGCACTTTGAGCACCTCTTGTGACTGCAGAAATCAAAGGTAATTTATAGAAACCTCATGGTGTCTCAGCATAAATATTAAGAGAGTTACAAAAATTTTTATTTTCCTGAAGTGTGCACATTTTTTGGTGGATGCTATATACCTTTTTGTTTTAAAATTGTGCTCTTTGTGGTGAACCTTTCTTTTGTGTTTGACACTCACCCACCTCCACAGAAATACACATGCCCTTACACATCGCAGAAAAATGTTTGCTAAAAAAGAATGTTTTCTTAAGTAGGAAGTAAACAAAGTCCTTGCTAAAAGTAGAAATCTCTCTTCGTTTCACCTATAATCTTATTAGTAATAATTATTAACTTTTTTCTACGGGATCATAGTTGTTGACCTATCTTGATACACTTTACTGCACATCACCAGGTAATCACTCCGGACTTTCCTGTGACTGTATTTGTTTAATTTTTTCTCTTGGGATAGAGCAAGAACTCATGTATGACTTATGACTGTTCTTTTTTAAAATTTTCTTTCTTTATTTATTGTATTATGGCTGGCTCAGCCTGCCCTCGGGGTGGGGCTGGTGAAGCATGCGGTGCTGGAGATCGAACCATGGTGCATGTGGTTGCCTAAGCAAGTGCTTTAGACCACTGAGCCATCTTGCCGGCCCCTCGTAACTGTTCTTAATAGTCTCTTTTGCAACCTTCTAAAAAGATCCAGCAGAGACTATCAGCATAAAATACCACTGAGGAGGTGACAGATAAAAGAACCCTGTCACTGGCTTGTGGCATTTTTATTGAAATGAAAAGGATATCACCAAACTTACAAATCTTTTGGGAAGTTTTTGTCTCCTGCCAGTGGTGTGATCTGTCAAGTGCTTGACAGCTGCATGGCAGGAACAAAGTCAAAGACAACAGGACGAGGGTGCACCACTAACAGGTGTCGTCTCCCACCCACAGCCTTCTGCATCTGGAGAAGACCCGGGAATATCGACCGTGTCTCCAGTTAGCAGTCTCTTCTTTTGTGTCAATTTCCAGCCAAGACTCTTAAGTGACTGCTTAATGCTGGATGATGCTGTACAGTGCAAAAGGCACGGACAATGGAGTGATGGAAAATTTTCTAGGTGAACAGGAAGGACTAGGGATAGAAGAGGCTGATGGGAGCAAAATAGCCATGCAGGTCGCTGTTTAGAGCTCCGTAAACGGGCTTTGGCCGTTCTGCAGCAGCATGGGTGGTGATTTGCAAAAAGCTTTCACAAAAGACAAATACAGACAATCATATTCATAGAGTCCACTGACATTGAGAGAGACAAGTGGCTTTGCAAGGATGAAGAGCTGCGCTGTAACAAAGCATCGCTTGAATGGAAATCCTCTCGTCACCATGTCAAAATTGATAGATTTGTGAAAATTAAATCATTGCATCAGAGAGATGTATAGGAGTCTATATTAAAATATCACCTAATTATATAGCTGGTTTCTTCTAGTGTTATTTCCAATTTAATGGCCAATATTCCACCTAACTGATTGATTGTATTTACTCACACTATCAAAGAAAATGTACAAAAAAATTATTCACTGTTTTTAGAGTTTCATTATAAATTGAGCCTGACTTCTGTTTTTAGTAACCAGACTAAGCAGTGTAGCTAGATACAAAATCAATACTCAAATATCAATAACATCTATGTTCATAAATAACTCATTGAGAGAAAAAAAGAAAACCATAGCTTTTACAATAGCACCCTGAATATGGAATACACAAGAATTAATCTTGCAAAGGAAATAAAAGGTCTTTATATTAAAATCATAATACACTGAAGAAGGAGATTGAACAGGATACCAGAAAAAGGAGTGCTATCTCTTGCTCATCAAGTAAAAGGAGAAAGACACTGAATATGGCTAAGACTATGAAAATTATAAGACAGATTTATGGTTGTAATGCAGATTTAGTGCAATCCTTATCAAAACACCGCTAGCATACCCCACAGAGCTAGCAAAAAGATTCTTAAATTTCATTTTCAAACACAAGAGACCTAGAATAGCAAGAGAAATTTTAGGACAACAAAGGCAAGTCAGGGGGCATCTCATTCCATTAACTGAAATTGTGTAAAACTCCTGTCATAAAATAGCATGCTAGGGGCCAGGGAGATAGCTCAGTGGAGTAAGTGCTTGTCTGGCAAGCACAAGGTCCTGAGTTCAATCCCTGGTACCGGAAAAAAAATATCATGCTATCTGAAAACAAAAACAAAAACAAGAAAAGAAAACAGAGGGATCATCGCAACAGATCAAAAGATGTAAAAAAATTCCAAGTACACTATCCCCCTTATATTAATAAAGTAGCTAATTAAGTTAACTAGAAGAAGGCTAGCCTTTGAATAAATGGTGCTGAAAAACTGGCTCTTCACAGGCTAAAGATTCTGATCAACAGTTAACAGAAAGGCAACCTAAAGGGCCCCTAATGATAACACAAAACAGTAAATGTTAGAAATATAACTTGAACGCCTACAACTCAATATTGCACAAGTTTTCTTTGAAATAAAGAAAGTCACTACATATTAGTTACTGAAAAAAACTTCAAGATGAAGAGGTAACACTCATAAATACGTATGCACCCAACATAGGAGCAGCACGTTATATAAGGAAAACCTTAGTGGACATGAAAAATCTAATATCCAATACCACAATCCTAACAGGAGACCTGAACACCCCCTTATCCAAAGAAGATAGGTGAAGCAGACAAAAAATTAGCAAAGAAGTAGCAGAACTGAACTAGAACTTGGAACAACTGGACTTAGTGGACATACACAGAGTGTTCCACCCAACCACTACAAAATACACATTTTGTTCAGCTGCACATGGGACATTTTCTAAAATAGACCACATATTAGTCCACAGGTAATGCTTAAGTACATGCGAGAAAACAGAAATTGTCCCATGCATACTATCTGACCACAATGCAATGACACTGGAAATAAATGACAAAAGAAACCACAGGAACTGCAGGATGACATGAATATTAAACAATACTCTTCTCGGAAACCAGTGGCTTACAGATGAAATTAAACAATGTCTTCAATTTACTGAAAATTCAAACACAACTTACCTGAATTTATGGGATGCAATGAAAACAGTTCTTAGAGGGAAATTTATAGCTCCGAACTTACACGAGAAAAAATAAATCGGGAACAAATAAATACTCTCCTGGAGCACCTTAATCAACATAGAAATGGAAGAGCAAATGAAATCCAAAGCCCAAAGATGGGCAGAAATTATAAAGATTAGAGCAGAAATCAGTTCAATTGAGACAAAAAAACAATAGAAAGAATTAATGAAACAAAAAACTAGTTATTGGAAAGATTAAATAAAATTGTTAATTCCCTAGCTAACCTCATCAAAAAGAGGAAAGAAAAGACACAAATTCCACCACTCAGGAATGAAAAGGGTGAAATCACTGCAGACACAGCAGAGATTCAGAGGATCATAAATAAAGCCATAGAATCTTTACACTCACAGAATTGAAGACACAGAGGAAATGGATAGATTCTTAGAAAAGTAAAAATTACCCAAACTCAATTAAGAGGATATAACAACTCTCAATAAACCTGTAACAGGCAGTGAAATACGAAATGTAATAGAAAGTTTACCGATAAAGTAAAGTCGAGGACCTGATGGATTCGCCACTGAATTCTACAAGAAATTTATAGAAAACTTAATGTTAACACTCCTCAAACTCTTCAATGAAACTGAAAAAGAAACAATCCTTCCAAAATCATTCTGAGAGTCCAGTATTACACTGATAACACAACTACAGAGAGATGCAACTAAAAAAGAAAATTACAGGCCAATTTCTTTCATGAACATAGACGCAAAAATCCTCAATAAAATCCTAGCCATTAGAATACAACAAATCATCAAGAAGATTATCCATCACGACCAGGTAGGATTAATTCCAAGGATGGTTCAATATACGCAAATCTATAAATGCAATACACCATATCAGCAGAGCCAAGACAAAAATCACATGATTGTCTCAATTGACGCCAAAAAAGCCTTTGACAAAGTGCAACATTCATTCATGTTGAAAGTCCTACAGAAAATTGGGGTAGAGGGCCTCTGCCTCAACCTGATAAAAACCATCTACAACAATCCAACAGCTAACATAATTCTAAATGGGAAATAACTGAAGTCTTTTATTCTCAAATCTGGTACAAGACAGGGATATCCTCTATCACCAGTCCTATTCAATATAGTTTTGGAATCATTAGCTACAACCATTAGACAAGAAAGAGATATAAAAAGAATAAGAACAGGTAAGGAAGAAGTAAAACTATCGCTATTTGCAGATGACATGATAATCCACTTGGAAGACTGAAAAACTTCTTCCACTAAGAAGCTATTAGAATTAATACACAGGGGCTGGGGAGATGGCTCCGTGGCATAGCTGCCTGCCTGGCAAGTGCAAGGTTGTGAGTTTGAGCCCCGGTCCCACAAAAAAAAAAGAATTAATACACAAATTCAGTAGCATAGCAGGTTACAAAGTCAACACACAAAAATCAGTAGCATTACTCTTCACAGACAACAAACACACTAAGAGAGACATTAGGGAAACAGCACCTTTTATGATAGCAATGAAGAAAATACAATACTTGGGCATTAACCTAACTAAGGAAGCTAAAGAACTTTTCAGTGAAAACTACATTACTCTGAAAAGAGAGATCCTAGAAGATTTCAGAAAGTGGAAAGATATTCCCTGCTCCTGGATAGGAAGAACCAATGTTGTGAAGATGACCATACCCCCTAAATTGTTATTCAGATTTAATGCAATTCCTATCCAAATACCATCAACATACCACACAGACCTGGAGAAATCATTCCTGAAATTTATTTGGAACCCCCTAAAGACCCAGAATTGCAAAGACAATGCTGGGCAACAAAGGTAAGACACGAGGAATTACAATTCCTGACCTAAAATTATACTACAAAGGTATAGTAATGCAATCACCATGGTATTGGCAAAAAAAAAAATAGGTCTGGGGATCAATGGAATAGATTAGAAGATGCAGAAGCAAATATAAACACACTCAGCCACCTTATCTTCGACAATGAGGCCAAACACACTTAGTGGAAGAAAGATAGCCTCTTTAACAAATGGTGCTGGAAAAACTGGCTCTCTTCATGTTGAAAACAAAAATTTGACCCTAGTCTATCACCATGTACTACAATAAGGTCAAAATGGATTAAAGATCTAAATATTGAAAAGGGAACACTAAATCTCCTGGAAGAGAAGGTGAGAGAAAACCTTGAAGAAATAGGGTAGGTAGGCAAAAAGTTCACGGACAAAAATCAAAGTGCATGTTTAGCACTTGAAAGCATCAACAAGTGGGACCTCCTCCAGCTAAGAAGTTTTTTGTACACCAAAGGAAATTACCAAAAGAGTGAAATGACAGCCCACAAATTTCAAAAAGATTTTAACTAATAAGTATGCAGACAAAGGTCTGCTATCTAGAATCTACAAAGAACTTAAAATCATTAGCATTTCAAAATTCAAAGACCCAATCCAAAAAAGGGCATCTGAGATGAACACATGCTTCTCAAAGAAAAAGATTCAGCACGTCTATAAATACAGGAAGAAATGGTCCACATCATTAGTCATCCATGAAATGCAAATTAAAACAATACCTAGATACTATCTCACCCCAGAAAGAATGGCTACCATGAAGAAATCAACCAGCAACAAATGTTGGAGAGGCTGTGGGGAAAAAGGAACACTTCTCCACTCTTGTGGGAATGCAGATTGGTGTAACCATTATGGAAAACAGTGTGGAGGATCCTTAAATACTAGAACTGGAAATCCTATTCAATCCAGCTATCTCCCTACTGGGAATTTTTCCAGAAGAACCGAAAACATCATACCATAGCAATATCTGTGCACCTATGTTTATAGCAGCCCAATCTGTAATAGTCAACTCTTGGAAATAACTAAAATTCCCATCATTTGAAGAATGATTGAAAAAAAATATTTTATTTTTATACAGTGGAATATTACTCAGCTCTAAAGAACGATAAACTAGAAGACTTCATATATAAATGGATGTATATTGAACATATACTCATAAGTGAAATAAACGAGACCTACATGTGTAAATATTGTATAATCTCCTTAGTGCAAGAACTCTAAAGAAGAAATAAAACTTCAAGGCTGGCGGGATGGCTCCGTGGTCTAAAGCACCTACTTAGGAAAGCTTGGGGGGCGGCAGAGACCGTGGTTCGATCGCCAGCACCACATGCTGTGCCAGTCATGACCCCCAGGGCAGGCTGAGCCGGCCATTGAAAAAAAAAAAAAAGCTGGGCTACAAAAGTGAGCTCAAGGCCAGCCTGAACTGCATAGTGAGACCCTGTCTCAAAAAGACAAAAAGACAAAAATAAATAAATAAATAATAAAAATAAAGTTTATGCATTTGTTAAAAAAAGAAATAAAAATTGAAGGCTATAACACAGCTGAATGTGTTATGGATTAAACAATGAAGTGACTGGAAGCAGAAAAGAGAGGAAAAATAGCAGGAGCAAAACTATGCACTTATGTACACAGGATCAATCAGATATTGATCCTAAGAACCTTCAAAAGACTTATCACATTGAACATAGCACCATGCAACACTGAAACTATGCTTGGAATGCACGTCATTCTTGTCTTTTAAATGTGTACTGCTTCCAATGTAAACTCAGTTACTGTTACACTCTCGTTCAAGTAAATGGTTGGTTAAAAAAAGGAGGGGGGGTATTAATTGAGAGTAAGAGTCTGGGCAAAATGCCATAGTCTTGACAGGCTACAATTTTGTACATCCTTGGATTTCTAAATGTCTGTGTAAAGATGTGTAACAGCTTTTATCACATTCTATAGAGAGTTATTAGAATATCAATGATTGATGGAAAATATCAATTTCAAGCTAAATCAAAGATGTGTGACATTCAGAAAGCCAGTGATGTTAAGCTCAATTACCTATGTTACAGAATAATATTATCATGAAGCTTCTCTGCTGGAGGGTTTAAAATGTAAGTTAACAGACCAAAAATTTGTAGGGATCTGTAAATGTAGGGATTCATTGATGTTACTGTGAATGGTCCAACCCCTGTGGAGACACAGCGGCAGGAGTGAGAAAGATAGAATTGATGCAAAGTTGGGCTATGTGGTCGTCAGTCAGCCAAGGCTGACTTTGGGCAAGACTAACTCAATGCACACAGAAAAGATCCTTTATTTATACTTCTACAAAGTTTGCATTCGATGGACAAGGCTGCCCAGCAACCAATAGCTGCCCTGAACTAGATAGGATGTTTTACTCAACAGGATATTTTTCTCAGCACTGGGGTAGCTTTCTGCTCCAGGCACAGAGGCCTAGTCCCACCTACACACTCTTGATCAAATTCCTGGCTTCCTGTGGCTCCCAACATATTCCCCTTTTTATAGTGTTTGTTTTGCAAAGATGGATGTTTCACTGTGGTTGGAGAAGCTGTATTTGGAGAAGTCTTTAAAGGATCTTTTAATATTTGATATCAGTTCAATGATTGTAGGCACTTGAATTCAATGTAACCAACCCTATATAGTCCAACAGTCCATAATAGTAGTAAGTTTTTAGCATAGCTGGTATTTGTCATTTGTACTTCACTTGAGCCTTTTACAGCTTAGCATATTAGTAAGACATCATTTTATACCTCATATACACTTTTCTGCTGGATGGTTAAGACCAAGTTAAAGTAAGACCTATATAAATATGAGTATAATTTTGTTATCTGCCAAGTTCAGCCCATTCTCAGGATTTGTCTTGGAAACATGTATAGCACCTTGTAGATCTTCTGTCAGTGTCAGCCATCTGGATGAGTCACAGCCATTGCTTGACCAATTTGCTCTCTCTGAGAGCCTGAGACATTATTTCTCTCTAGATGACTCTCCTCAGGCACACTATATGCTGGTCAATCACTTTCTTCTGTGGCTCCATGATCTCCTTGTCACAGCAGAGGTTCTATTATGTCTGGAATCTTTACTGACCTTGAGGGGCTAGGGCCAAAATATTGGCTATCCTTTTAGGCCATCTATCTCTCTAATTCCCAGTCTGCAAACCTTAGTTGTTAAACATCTAGAAAAGCTTATTGGCATTACTCGGTAACAGAGGCAGTAACTTAACATTGTTATCTATCTGAATACTAAATATCTAACATGGGCCCAGCAGGATGGCTCAGTGATCTAAAGCACCTGCTTAGGAAAGCTTGGGCAGCTTCAGGGACCGCGGTTCGATCCCCGGCACTTCATGCTGTGCCAGCCCTGCCCTGAGGGCAGGCTCAGCTGGCCATAAAAAATAAATAAACAAACAAACAAAAGTTCTGAAACAAGAAAAAAATAAAATAAAAATTAAAAAATTCTTAAAAATAAACACCTAACAAGCAATAATTATGCAAACAACATTATAGCAGGCCATTCTTATGACATTTTTGACATGCATACATTTCCATTTTAACATAACATAATCCTTTTATCTTATTTATCTAATATGTATGAATTTCTCACCTAATTATCCTAAATGGGACATATATCTCAAGGCTTCTTCTTCCTTTCCTCCATATTTTTTTTTGAATTTGAATTTGAAAGTCTTATTACAATAAGCAATCTTTAACATTGTAGAAGACTTGTACACTTAGAATCATGGTTAAGCCGGGAGTGGTGGCTCACGCATGTAATCCCAGCACTAGGGAGGCTGAGGCAGGAGGATCGGTGTGAGTTCGAGACCAGCCTGGGCTACAAAAGTGAGCTCAAGGCCAGCCACAACTGCATATCGAGACCCTGTCTCAAAAAGACAAAAAAAAAAAAGAATCATGGTTACATTTAGGACACTGTGAGATTAACAATAATGAGTTACCATACACATATATAAACTTTTGATTTTTAATTTAGTTGAATACCAAAACCATTTTTTAAGAGAAAGCCTAGGGGTCCAGCAGGATGGCTCAGTGGTCAAAAGCACCTTCTTAGGAAAGCTTGGGCAGCTTCAGTGACCGCGGTTCGAACCCCGGCACCACATGCTGCACCAGCCCTGCCCTCAGGGCAGGCTGAGCGGGCCATAAAAATAAATGAATAAACAAAGTTCTGAAACAAGAAAAAATAAAATAAAATAAAAAATTTCAAAAAAAAAAGAAAAAAAAAAAGTGAAAACCCAAACATTTTTTTTTTTTAAAGGTTCCTTGCTGGACTTTAACCTTTGTTTGTTTATTCACTCATTTTTTATGGCCGGCTCAGCCCACCCGGAGGGCAGGGCTGGCACAGCATGTGGTGCCGGGGATCGAACCGTGGTCCCTGAAACCGCCCAAGCATCCCCAAGCAGGCGCTTTAGACCACTGAGCCATCCCGCCGGGCCCATCAACCATATTTTTTTGAAAGACTTTTATCTTTAAACCCATGACTGATTTATTGTCTCCTAAGAGACTATAGGGGATATCGGGAGTTCCTCCTTAGTGATCAGAAGGTTGGCCACACCTGTTATTCATCAACAGGACTCTCAATTTTTAGCCCCCCCTTTTTTGTAAAAGCTGAATTAATTTAAGCATTTTGATAAACTATGTATAAGCCAATTTTGATATGACTTAGACCAGCTGGTAGCTTTGAAAAGAGCATGATTTTAAGCCTGTACATCCCATGTTGTATTGACCAAAAAGAAAAGAAAAAGGTAAAACAACAACAGCAGGAGGAACAGCTGTTCACATAATGACACACACATAGACAATAATGCAGTACACACAAATGGCCATCTTTACAAAATTATGAGGGTATTCGACTATATATATTTCTGGCCAGATTAACTTATAGTAACTCAATTGCAATTTTTTTTAATAATGCTAACTAGACTAGTCAGATTTTGCTATCAATAAACAGAGATCTCTTAGAAAATTTTTGGAAAAGTAAAATCTCTCATCTCTAAATAATATCTATGCCATATATTTAGTAAAATCTAGTTATACTTATATATTTTATCATCTATTTAGACCTTAGATGTCTATTTTGTCAGTTCCTTTGATGTGCCCCAGGTTGGATCGCCATGGCCTCCTTGTTGTTTACTTCTTGTTTTGGATCTGGCTTCATAATATAGCCTGACAGCACGTTCTTGTACCCAAATAGGTCATTCAGCATTCTCTGGAAAAACACAAGCGTACCCTCTCCCCCAGGTTAACAGTGAACTGGGTCCCTTCCATTGGTGGAATTCCTTTTTTGTTGCTGTACGTCCATCTTTGTAGAACTTAAAATAGTGTCTTATACTTGAATAACATTGTTTACTTTATTTTTGAAGGTCAATCATTGAGCAATTATTTTGTTAGCTTGCCTATCACTGACTATCTTTACAGTAGCTTGCAACAAACCTGCTGTATAAGATTGGAAAGGTTCATTAGCGAGTGTCTTCCAGGCTCTAAAGGTAGAGCTCTTAGTTTGCTACATAATTGTAACACAAGGGTCAGTTGATTGTGCTAGCACATTTTATCGTTTCCAATTAGCAAATCCTTTGTAATTGTTAAATTGTAAAACACATTTCCTGTCAGTTTCCTGCTATCTGTACGTCCTTTCCACAATAGTCTCCTGCATTTAAACATGTTTTAGCTATGTTTTATGTTAACTCATTTAGTGCCATAGTCTGTTGTCCTAGAATTTCCACTCAACTCAAAACGAAGGGAGATTTTAAGGTTTTAAAAGATAAGGATCTATGAAGATCTACAACTTACTTTAAATATATAACTCAAGAGCAATTTTCCTGAGCTGCCCTGGTCAGGATTGCGGCTTTTGACTCCATAAAACCCCTCGGGTGGGGTCCAGCGGGATGGCTCAGGGGTTTAAAGCGCCTGCTTGGGAAAGCTTGGGTGGCTTCAGGGACTGTGGTTCGATCCCCAGCACCATATGCTGCGCCAGCCCTGTCCTCGGGGTGGGCTGAGCCAGCCATAAATATGAGTGAATAAACAAACAAAGGTTCTGAAGCAAGAAAAAAAAAA